>APFE030153313.1:115463-142343 GCA_000404065.3 Pinus taeda
CATCAAATTAAACAAATCTATTAAGTGCTTTGTCCTTCCGTGTCTCCCAAACCAACTGGTTCACAGTTGGTCGTCCATATCCTTACAGGGTCTACCCCCCTTAGCCGCGGGAGACAGGCTTAAACGGAGAGATCGGGGATCAGAGTGACAGCCCCCGGTTTGAGCGTTGTCGTGTCAATCTGTGCGACAACAGTACTCATCAAATATATTAGAAAGCATTCCCTAGTTTTCTCTTGCATTGGGTTTCCACGTAAAATTGTCTTGTGATGTGATGTGATGTTTCTTATCTCATTTGATTTATGCTAACAACATTTAATGCTCTAAAAGTGGAAAATTAATTAGAATTAAGTGAAATATTGATTCACCCTCCTCTTAGTATTTCCAACATACTTTCCCAATGCACACCCCTTGCACAAATCCTAGTGCTTAGTACTGAAATCTAATAATCCTATAACAATCTCTCTCAATACTCTCAGAGCCCCATGTTGTAAGTGGGTCGTCATTCTATTCCACAACTCGTATAAGTCACTATTGTTGGTAGTAGAAACCAATGCTCTAGCTATCTGAATCATGAGCCTGTATAGCTTCCCATGACGAACTCCAATCACTTTGGCCGAAGTGATACTAAATCCCTTAGGATACATCAGAACCTGTCCATCATGGAACACAACCTCATACCCCTTTTTCCTCAATAGTGGAAACTGATCTCCAGTTCTTTTTCAGCCCCGGACCATATAACACCTTTGTCACTATCATGGGAGGCTATGACTTCCTCTAAAAGGATATGGTCCCAATACTAACTGCCCTTCCTATAGCGTCATCACCAAGCACCACCTCAAGATCTATGGCCCTCTCATTAAGATCTATAAAGTGTTCCCTAACACTTTCCATATGGCGTGAAGCTCCACTATCAATGTATCATATACTGAAAGATGTATCACTAGTGGAAAGAATAAACACCAAGGAAAACTCCTCGAACATTGTGGAAAACTCATCCACCTTTGCTGAAGCTGCAACATTCTTCTTCCCTTTCTTGTTAGGATACATAACTGCATAGTGTCCCATTTTCTGACAAACAAAGCATCTCACTTTGCTCATGTCCTTCTCCTTCTCCTTTTGCTTATCATTCTGCTTGGTCCCACTTATGGCACCCTTCTTGGACTTCTTTTTTCCCTTTGCCACAAGAGCAACATTCTACTCACCATCCCCACCATGTTGGCCTCCATTTTTGGCATTTCATCTTACCTCCTCCTGATTAAAATCATCCCACAATCTCCCCCAATCTGGAAGTTTTTTATGGGCTACAATCCCATCGATAAAGACATCCCGCTTCTTGGAAAATCCACTCAAGGCCGACCTAACCAACTGTTCGTCCAGAATGGCCTCTCGCACTGCTTCCAACTCATCTCTCACTTCAGTGATTTTAGTGAGGTATGATGAAACTGTGTCAGTCTTGGTCATCTTGGTACTCAATTTTACCCGTAATACCATTTTCCTATTTTCATCGGTACTTTGGTAAAGCTTCGTTAAGGACACCCACATCTCATAAGCAAACTTCTTCACTGAAACATGGGGAATGAGGTAATCTTTGATGGCATCTAAGAGAAGTCTCTTTGCGTTGACATTCTTCTTGTTGAATTTGGCCAACTCATCTGAAGTGGTGGGTGGTGTCACTGTCTTCTCAACAATGTCCCGCAAATCAAATTCTTCAAGCAACAAGACAATCCTCTCCTTCCATGGATTAAAATTATCAACCCCATTCAACCTGTCCTCAACCCTCAATCCTGTAGCCATTTTACCTGCTCAACCCAACACAAAGTCCATATATGAATAAAGGTAAACAACTGTTGATCTCTATCATAAATCCGTGTGTATGCTTGTTGATTTTGATTGTCATTTGTTCCCTTTTTCAGCATTTTGACCCACTTAACTCTGATACCATATAGAAATTGATTGCTTAGACCCACCCAGTTTCAAGTTTAATAAAGTCTCATCATGTTTAATGCCCAACCACATGTTTATTTGCTTCTGTCATAAACATGAATATATCATAAATTGAAACACGAGAGTCTAATGATTAATCTACATTTTCCTTTTGCTGAGATAAAACACAAGAAAACCCAGAAAATTTGGACACAAGAATTTTCAGCAATAGCCCCAGGAAAAAACCAGTGAGACTAAAATGGCTAAAATTTTAGCAGATATAGCTGAATATATAAGGCTGAATTTTCAGCCCCAAGGGTTATGTCAATCAGTTGAACCATCTGATTAAGGTATGTTATTCCAACAAGGGACATAAGTCGGAGGTTCAAATCTGGTCAAGTCCCTCCGGTTTAGTAACACTATTATAGCTGGCCATTGAGCTTTGTGTTTCTTATTGACATTAAGAAAGTTATGCTAAGATGAGATAGATTAGTTTGTCCACTTTTGTGTAAGTGGATTTCGCATTCCAATTGTTTATCACCATTTATGTACTAAGCAATTCCATTGACCAAGTTTGGTCATCTGTTAGACATTAATAAACTTATATTATCTCCATCTGGATATTCCTGGGAAGAGCAGAAGACCTCACAAGGATTTCCCTGGAAAAAGATTCAGGGCTGATTTTAGATTTTGCACAAAGTAATCACCTACGAAAGTTTATATAAACATCAATTTCCTCTAGATTGTAATTTATGTCTATCGTACTATGTTTCTCGATCATTTCCTTCAAACCCTTTTAATGTGCTGATAAAAACACCTATATTTTGAAATATTTATATTTTATAATTTTTAAATACCCTGTTTCTTAGAAGTTTAAAGCATCATGTTTCAATGTATCAATTTGTACCTGTTTCAAAGTTTCGTGCAACATAGAATACTCCACATGCTGCACTTCTACATTATAATCTTACAAAGCTAAATTCATAGCAGTTATCCTTGTCTAATCAAACCTTGAAAAGGAAGAAATTAACCAAGGACGAAAAAGCAGTTTTAATTAGATGCCACTTACAGAAATGAAACATGAAATAAAATAGAAAGAGATCTTTGCGAGAAGGGATTATCAGCCAAATGAGAGGACCTCAAAAGATAACTTTTCAATAGAGACAATTCCCATTAAATTATTTTTTATCGCAAAATGAAATAGCTTACATCTGCTATAGCGATTGCCTCTTCATCTCGAATTCCCTCACCCTTCAGTTCCAGTACCCTCCATGCAAATACACGGGCAGGAGGTGGATTAAACCCATTAAACCTGTCAAAAGAATGAAGAATATGTCAGAAAGTGCCCATTCAGCACACTTTGGGATCTTAATTTTTGTTGGGAAACTTGTCTTTCTTAAGAAGATTTTTCACAGTGTACTGCTTTTTGAAGTAGGTTTAGAAATGATCACTAGTTCAATCCCCATGGAGTAGTCAGAAAGTTTTGTTGAAAGTTGTACCCATCCAGGGATCTGCCCTTCAATAAATTAATCAAAATCATAAGTTATTTTCATTGTATCTATACTCTAGCTCGTCAAGTGCCACAAAGATATTGGAAATTCCTCAAACTGATCCAAAGTGATTAGGCCTTTCACACCCAATTTTATTTGCAGCGTGACCAAGAATAAGCTCATTGAGAGACAGCAAAAATAACAAATAAGCAAACTAACAGATATGTAAAACTCATTTAAGTCAGAAACAATGCAACAGACAGAAATAAATTGAGGAACTACACCAAGCAGCAATGAACATATTTTAGAAAAAATGTTCCTGGACCAGATGTTCAAAGGGCATTGAAAGACATTTAGGAGTGATAGATAAATACAAGCTAATAACAAATCCTCTTGATAAAGAGTAAAAGGAAGGGTGAAAGAAATTGTAACATGTCTATATATGACCAAAAGGACTAGTAGCGGCAAATGACTAGTCGTGACAGATATGATTTACATAACATGTATTCTCAATCTCCATTCAAAATAAAAGCCCATAAATATAGAGCATCTGAGACAATAAGAAGTGCAATAAGATATCTCCATATCTGATCCATAAACTGTCATGGATATTCCACAGGGCAGTTCGTCACAACAGATCTGATAATATTACATTAAAAATATGAGATTCTACACTACTACAATTTTATTAAACTTTGAGATCTATAGATTTAACTGTAATTAGTGCATGCATGCGAATGGAAATTATGCAGAAAAGTAGAGAACGGCAAAAATAGCTAACACACACACACATAAGACACAAAATATGCTCTGGGAAACACTTTCGGGAGAAAACCCAGCTGGAAGGTGAGGTCTCTTCGCTCTCTTTCTCTGTCTAGAAAATAAGGATGCAGGTACAAACAAGTAATATGTGGCCCGTGGACTGCTACAGGGCACAGATCCTCTCGGTGTGCTATACCTCCTATTTCTCTTGGTTACCTTTGCTCAACTATGGAACAAAATGCTCTCAAAAGAATGGAATGCCTCTTCCTCCTAGTGGCATGGTTATAACACAGCCCAATAGCCTACTAGTGGTTAAGTTTGATTAAGACTCTTCTAGAGTCTTTTACATCAAAACCACATGGCTAACCCCTTTTCCATGAATAATGGAAGCTGACGTGGCATCCTCCTGAAATATAGGTGTGAAAACAGAAAGGTCAACTTCTGAGTGGCATAACTTTTGCATACGGACTCCGATTGACGCCCTTTTTGCGTCATTGGAAAGACCTCTGTGTAAAACTATTGAAAAATGTAACTAGGCTTGGTCTTCATAATGACATGTAATTGTGATTTCATGTAAGAGATGTAAAGAAGAAAAATAAAATTATTGTAATGCTTGCATCATGGGTTTCATGAGCAAGAGATTTTATTTTAGTTAAGGCTCCCATTGAGAACCCTTAGGGATATTGTCATCTAGTCATAAAAGTCTAAAAGAGTCATTGTCATGTAATGAAGGCATGTTACACATTGTAAAGAGTCATACTTGTCTCTGTAAGTAACCCTCCAAGGCCTTGTCACTAGCCCTCACACAAGTCGGCCTACAACGAAGGAATAATTCTACAAGATGAAGTTGGCTTACTCTAGAGATCATGTCAACATAAAGGTCACGAACCAACGACTATATATACCCATGCTCGGCCTCATTTGGATGCAAGCAATTCGGTGAAGCAAGTCTAAGAAGAAGTGTGAAAATCATACTAAGAAAGAGCCTCTAGATTAGCGAAGGAGGAAGAGAAGATAACGAAGGAGAAGGTCATCATTTGAGGATTGTTTTTGGGCCAGATTACCCTCACACATGCGAGAAATTGCAGGCCCGAAGTTGGCAAGGATAGACCGAAATTACAGTCATACAAGGGTGATCAAGTTTGAGAAAGGACTTCGCTCAAGGAAGCCAACTAAGGAAGTGAAAAGGGTCTCTCTCTTAAGGAGACTATTCTAGGAGTGAAAATCATCTAGGGTTTATGTTCTAGGGTTGCAGCCCTACAAGAAGAGGCTGAGAATCTGAAGGAAGACAAGAAGAAGAAGAGGAAGAGCAGCATTGAATAGGAGGCTAGTGACTTGGTCTTGGGAGGACTCTAGTGTCAAGAGTCTTTGTCATGGTCTTGGTATTCGTCAATTGAAAGGTTCTATAAGAAGACTTTCGTTTGGGTTTTCCTCTCAAAGAGTGAGAGGTGTTGGCCCTGCCTGTCAAGCCAATATATTGTCTCTTTTCTCTTTATTGTTCATGATTTGGTAATTGTCTTGATGAAAAGGACACAATAGTAACTCAAGAAGAAAAAATCGTAATCAAGAAGCAAAAAGACTATCACAAGCAATTATCATAAATAGAGAAATCACCTAACTATTGATGCCCTAGATTTCTCAACAAAAACAACATGAAATGGTGATGCGCTAAAGCATAAAAGTTTTACCCCCAAAAAACATTGTTTGATGCCTCAAAACGCTCCCGGAAGGTTTTGGACCCCGTTTTTCCAACCTAGGTCGCACAGGTAAAAACAGCCCTGTGAATTGATTCCTACACTTTTTTCCACTTTGAATGCATTGAGATGGATAACAAACAATATAATGATCCAATCTGGATCACACCTCCCCATTTTGGGAGGATTTTGGTCCCCAAAAGCTTTTACTGAATGAGGTGAGGAAATTTTTCCTCCACCTTCTCTTTGGTGTACCATTTAGCTTTGTCTGGAAGTTGTCCCTTCAACCCAATCTGCCAAAGGTCATGCTGCCCCTGTCTTGTAGTTCTAGACCTCTTATGCAAACTGTATCTTTTGTCAACTCTGCCTAAGCATCAGGTGCCAAATCCTCCACTGAAGGTGGGACCTTTTCCTCTTCCTAATCTAGCATGGAAGGCTCGTAGAGTTTCAAATTCTCCACATTCACAACTAAGTAAATGTGCATATATGGTGGTAAACTGAGTCGATAGGCATTATCACCCACCTTTTCCAATATCTCGAAGGGGCCATACATCAGAGCCTAGATTTTCTTACCAGGCCCCTACAGCCTCTCCTTGTTCAATTGTATCCATACTCTGTCTCCCACCTTGAATGATTTCTCTGTTCTCTGTTGATCATGCCTCACCCTATAATTCTCCTGTGACTTCTACAGTGTTTCTTGTACCAGTAGATGGATCTACCTGATCTTCTCTATAAAATTTTCAGCCCTCAAATAATCTCCTGTAAGATCTTCCCTCACTCCTCCTTGTTTCCCATATGCAAAATCCAAACACAAAGGTGGAAAATATCCAAAACAAGTCTCAAATGGGGACTTTCCTATAGAAGTGTGGACTACTATGTTGTAATAATGTTGTATATATGCTAGATTTTCATCCCAGGTCTTCGGATACTTCTGGTTGTATCCCCTTAGAAGCTGCACCAAAGTCTTGTTGATTACTCCTATCTGTTCATCTCTCTATGGATGGAATGTTGGAGATCTCTTCAACTTTGTGTCCATCTTCTCCCACAATGTAGTCCAGAATGCACTGATAAATCATGTATCCCTGTCTAAAATGATGCTCCTTGGTATCCCAAAGTGCACCTAGACCTGTCCAAAGAACAAGTTTGTTGCTTGTTGTTCGCTAAAGGTCTTTTTAAAAGGCATCAGAACACACATCGTGTTGAACCTATCAACTACCACGAACAGGTAGTCATGTCCCTTCCTGGTTGTTGGTAAACCTCCCACAAATTCCATGGAAATACTCTCCCATGGACGAGCAGCTATAGGTAAGGGATGGTATAGACCATGTTTCATGTTACTAGGCTTGCTGGTACAATAAAGTATGCATCCTCTTATGAACCTAACTACCTGTTCTTGCATCTTGGGCCAATACACATACCTCTGCAAGTTAGCCATGGTCTTCCCTACACCAAAGTGGCCTTGCAACCTTGGAGGTGTGAGCCTCTCTCATCAACTGCAAACACTCACCTTTAGGAGCACATAGCTTATCCAACCAATAGAGCAACCCATCCTGGAGATGGTAGTCAATGGTGTTGTCACCATCATGCAAATGACTCTGACTCTGCAACTGTTGATACACCTCCTTGAAGTCCTCATCTTTTGAATATACCTCTCTGTATGCATCACGAGTGAACAGCTCCATTTGCATAAGAGTCCCCAAAGTTGTGATCTTTGATGTGAGTTTCCTTGACAGCATGTTAGCGAACTTGTTTGTGTTGCCCTTCTTATACTTGATCACCAAATGAATCTGTTGGGAAAACCCCATCCACTTGTAATGCCTGGTCTGTTGTAGCTTACTCTTGGCCTGCAAGTATTGTACCGGCTGGTGATCTGTGTGGATTACTGCCTCCTTTCCCATCAAATAGTGCTTCCACTTCTTCACAACTTGCACCATGGCATAGAGCTCCTTGTCGTAGGTAGGGTAGTTAAGAATTGCCCCATGAAATACTTCAGAACGGTAGCATACAGACCTTCCTCCCTGCATCAAGACAACTCCCATTGCATATCCACTCACATCTATCTCCACTTCAAAGGGTCGTTGCAAGTTTGGAAATGTCGGAACTAGTGCTTGATTGATTTTCTTTTCTAGCTCCTTGAAAGCCTTCTGCTGACCTTTTCCCCACTAAAAACTCTTGCCACTTGCTATTATGGCATGGAGCAGTGTTGCTACTGCTGAAAATGAGGCCATGAATATCCTCAAGTACTATGCTACCCCAATGAAACACCTGACCTCAGAAACATTAGTAGGCACCGGCCATTTCATGATGGCCTCCATCTTGGAAGGATCTATCTTCAGTTTTCCTCCACCGATCACATACCCCAGATACACCAAAGACTGTTGTGCAAACTCGCACTTCTTGAGATTTGCTAGCAGATGGTGCTTCTTCAATGTTTCTAGCACCTGCGTCAAATGTAACGTGCTCCTCCCAGGTAGCACTATATACCAGTATATCATCCAAATAGACTATAACAAACGAATCTATAAAAGGGCACAATACATCATTCATTAATCTCATAAATGTAGTTGGTGCATTACATAGGCCAAATGGCATAACTAACCACTCATATAAACCTTACCTGGTTTTGAAGGCAGTCTTCCATGTTCTTCTTCTTTGACTTGAGCCTGATGATATCCAGACTTCAAGTCCAGCTTGGTGAAGTACTTTGCTTGTTTCAACTGATCTAGCAAATCATTTATCCTGCGCAGGGGGTATCTATTCTTGAGCATGATTTTATTCAACGCCATGTAATCTATACACATCTGCCAATTCCCATCCTTCATTGGCACAATGATGATGGGTGACCCACATGGAGATTTACTTGGTCGAATGACACCCTGTTCCAGCAACTACTGCAATTGTTTCTTCACCTCACTTGCTTCTATAATAGACTGCCTATACAGCCCAATATTTGGCAATGGGGAGTCCGATAACAGGGGGATCTCATGTTCCACTTCTCTCTTAGGTGGTAACACTTTGGGCTCTCGGAACACATCCTTGTATGTCTGTAACAACTCCTCCAATTGTTGTTTATGTTTCTTAGTACACCCCTCAAGGGATGTCTTGCCTCTTATTTACTCCTCTTTAGACTGACTTTCTCTTAAAAACAATAAACATACTTCTTGTTGGAACTAATCAATTTCTTGGCTTGGTTAGCACTTACCAGTGAAATTTTGACTTGCCTTTGTGCACGTTGATGATGAACGATTTTCCATCCTTGACGAGTCGATACTAATTGTCTCTCCTCATGACTATTGCATCACGCATGTACATGTATGGAGTCCCAAACACAACTCCACATACATCAAGGGGAACCACATCTAGATCTAATTCATCAATAAAATCAACAATGATAGCAAATCTAATTTTACATTGTTTTGTTACCTTCAACTCTAAATCCTTATTTACCCATCCCAAAGGATATGGGTTTGGATGATCACGAACTTCCAGCCACAACTTCTTCACCAGCTCTACTGCAATGAGATTCGCCTACGATCCTAAGTCAAATAGAGCATCAATCTTTGTCTTCTTGACCTGTATCTTTATATGGAAAAGTTTGGTCATTTCTTTCTCTTCTTGTTGATGAAGGCTACTCAAATTCACCTCCTTTTGCACTGACTATAGACGATCTTCTCATCCACATCTAAGTTGCTTTCAACTTGGTTGCTCAAATCCGTGGCCATGAGATTCTTCTTCTTCTTATCTTTCCTCTTGTTCTTCGGGTTTAGCTCTAGATGCAACTTCCAACACTTCTCCTCTGTACGGCCATCAATGTTGCAGTGGTTGCTAGGATCTTTGCACCTGTGTTTTGTGGCAGCCATCCTTTTATCTTTTCCCCCTTTCTGCTTCTTCTTCCACTCCTTAGAAATGTCTTGTTGCTCCTTCTACTTCGATCCACTTGTACTTCGATCCACTTGATTCCACTCTCTTCAGGGCTATGTTTTCCAGGTATTGTGCCTGTACACAAACCTCGTCCACGGATTTGGGCTTGAACAACATCACTTGCTCACACAGATGGCGGTGCAGACCCCCTAAATACTTGAGTACACCTGGGTTCTTTGGAGAGATACCCAACATTATAGCCATCTTTCTAAATTTCGTAGTGTACTCTTGCACGCTTTGGCCTAAATTTTGCCTGAAGTAATGCCACCGTATCCACCGGTCCTCCACATACCCAATGGGATAAAACTGTGACTTAATGAGGGTTTTGAAATCCTCCCACTTAGTCACTGGAAGTTCTCCCTCCAACCTCAGGGTTTAAGTGTGGCTCTCCCACCAAGTCAGTGCATGGCCCTCTAGTTTCAATCATGCAAATGAGATCTTTTGCCCTTCCTCGATCTAATGGACACTGAAATAAATTTCCAATTGTTGCAACCAGTGGTTCAGCTTCAGAACGTCGATCTCGTCGTGCTATGGCTTGATATCAACTGTTGCTTCCATTTTAAATAGGGACTGATTGACGACACTCGAACCGGGTTGATCTTTTCTGGATTCTTTCTTCAATTGGTTCTCCATTTCTCCCTAATCTTTTGATCCCCGTTCAGATTTGTCCTCTGTATTCGAACTCCCAACTTCTCCAAATATCCCCAGCTTGCTATTCAAGGCCGCCATGAGGAGGCTTACACTACGGTTGATATCTGTGACTTGTTGTTCCAACCGTGTAAACCTTGCCTCTGGAGGATCACGAGATTTGTTTACAGATTCGTCAGCCATGATTAGGGTTTTACGATTTTCGGCCCCACCGATCTAGATCCCTGCAATCTCCACAAAATACCCAAAGAAACCATCACTGATACCAAATGATCCGTAAATTGTCCAGTGGAATATCCACGGCAGTTTATGAATCAATATCTATTACTCAATTCTCACAAAATGCTTGAAAATGAAGAGAAGTCATGTGTTGTAAGACTTAAGTATAGTACAATAGCAACTATAGGTAGTAGGTAGAGTTGAGAAAAATTCAACCATGTGTTTGTCATATACAATTATAAACTCGAATAGAACCCTAAACCTATGTATATTGATCTATGTTATGTGATAATCAATGTTATGGTATATGGATGAATAGATAGTATCCAATGTGGGTGACAGACTTACTTGTGTCCATAGCAACAACGTTCCTATCATTTAAGAGAAAGTCCATACAGTTTTCTCGTATAAACAGGTTAGCTGTCATCCAATGCTAAAAGGCTCTATTGGGATACCCCCCAATTAGCCTTGAACCAAGCATGCAACTAGCATTGAACTTTATGCAATGTGTGGTTGGCTATTGTATTTTAAAGCATTCACATGGCTTTTTAGATATTGTTGCTAAACTCATGGTTAGAAATTTTACATGAGAAATTAAGTAATGCCTGTCAATTGAACCCTCCCTCCCAACAAACATTTCCATTTAAAGGAAGACATCATTAAAAGAAGACAAACAAATCTCTTTGCTTTTTGTAGAACAGCATGTTCGACACCTGGTGGCTATGACACACTCATGTATCATTAATGTATTTGTAATCATGGCTAAAGCCATCCTTTGATCATTTATTATCATTTATTGTAATATTAGGGAGTGTTTAAGGTCAACCTAGTAAAACTTGTACACGTATGATCAACCCCTCTTGGGTGTAGCATGTTAGCTTTTGGGGTTACTCCACAAGAGTTTCTCCTACCCCTTTGGCAATGCTTCATGGATATATGGATGGCTAAGTTCAAATGGATGCTTGACTTTGGTTAGAGTGTTGACATGATAATGGCACCCTTGCCGAGTAGTTTGTTACCCTAATTGGCACGATGATTAACCCATTGGATGCACACAATGAGTGAGTCAATTGCTCAAACAGGGGAGGTACCAACCTAGGAGGAGAAGTGTTGGGCACTTGGAGGGCACTTAGTCCTTGGAGCTTGGGACCACATGATATATACATTCGAGGTTGGACACTTAACTTGAGGATATTTGGGTTGAGGAGCATACTTCACAAAAGTTGGTGATGGAATCAAACACATGTTGAGGAGGAGCAATGGAGCTAGTGACCAGATTAGCACACATGAGAGTAGTGGTGGACATATGAGAGGACATGTGGCACAACTAAGAGAGGAGCACCTTGAATGAGAGCATTTGGATAGCAACCCACCATGGAAAAGGCAACACTGAATTAACGACTAATTGGAGAATGCCCCATCTCGGATGATGGGCATTGAGCCTAAGAATGATCACGGTCGGAGCGCCTTTCACCTTGGTGCCCGGATAAACCCTAATTTGACACATGGACATCCTTGTATTATAGAGCACTCCATGTGGGGTTTCTTTGTTGGTTACTTGCATGGACTTATGTCCTTGTTTTGTGTTAGCCTCCCTCAGCTACTTAGAGAGGAGAGAGCTCTTATATTCATAAGCATCATTGTACTCTTATCTTTGTACTTGTCTTAGAGGCATTAGGGTTCATCAAGAAAGCCCAAAAGAAGATGGAGACAGAGAGAGAGAGAGAGAGAGAGAGACGTCTTGGATCAATGTTGCACTAATCGTTATCGGGATAATATAGACGCTCGGAATAAATCGTAATAATCGGGAAAAAATCAGTAATAATCGGGGAAAAATCGTTTGGTACAAAAATATTCATTTTTTTTCAATTTTTTTAATATCTAAACCATCTACAACATAAAATAAATACATTGACACATAAATATGATAAAAGAACTAATATATAAGATGTTTAATATCATTTCTAGTGCTAAAATCACACATAACAGTGAATCATGTCCTGAATAGTAAGTCCTGACTCCTAAGTCCCAACTCAACCTCAAAATACCAACAAAAAATATAATAATGTATCTCATATAATGAGTCATAATGTCATATACAATGAAATGAACCAAATAACTAAAGTCTAATACTATTGATTTCCTTTGCCCCTCTAGATGTAGATGTCGGTGGAGTTGGCAGGCCGCGGTAGACTATGGAGTCTGTTGTGCTCTAGAAGCTGAAGAACTAGGAGCTACATGAGGTAGACCATGTCCTCTACATGTGACAGGGGTAGCTTGGGTCACCTCCTCCTCCTCCAAAAAAAAATTCCCACAATTTTTTCCCAAAAAATCGCGATTTTTTCGAAAAAATTGGGAAAAAAGAATTTTTATCCAATTACTACACGCAATTTTATCGTTTAGTTGAAATAATCGCGATGAAACAATATAATCACGATTATTTCTCTATTGGTGCAACACTGTCTTGGATGTTTATGGAGAAATTGCTCCTATGTGATGTTAGGGTTTTCTCTTGTGACAACCAAGGTTTTTGGTATGCAAGTAAACCCTACATAAGAATGTGACATTGAAGATACTAATGGTTGTTATGGCTCTTGTTGTAGAACTAGGTTTTTACCTGAGTAGAAAACATAGAGAGTGGAGCCAACACCTTCCAAGGTTTTGGAGTCTTGCTCTAATGGTATGTAAAGCTATGTCAAGACTCAAAATCATAGAGAGATAATCTTGATGAGTCTTGAGATTGGTCTGATACCTTGCTTGGAAGAAAACACATTTTTTGTATCCTTGATATTGCATTGATATCTTGGTGCTCGTGTTGATGCAATATGTATGTATGTATAATTTTCAGCTGTACAAAATTCTGTAATTGCAGATTTGATTTTCATCTTGTGTTGTCTTCTTGATTGGATAATTTCTAGCACTTGTTGTTCATGTTGATTTGACATAACATAGTGCTGAAATTATCAAGTGATTTGACATATAACTTGAAAAAGAGAGTAGATTTTCTGCTGTAAAATCTCTTGTAATAAAGTTATTTTCATATCCGGTATATGCTTGAAAAATGTGCCCTGTGTGCGCTATGGGCTGAGAATTTTTGGCATATGTTTGGTATCTTTGCTCTTGAGCTGCCTAGTGTATTAGGTTGAGGTGAAATGAAATACCATCAGCTAGGCATATTTTTGGCATCTTTGCTCTTGAGCTGCCTAGTGTATTAGGTTGAGGTGAACTGAAATATCGTCCACTGTTTGCTGCTGTAAATTAATATTTCAGATCAGCCTTAAGGCTGAAAATTCACAAAGATTAGATCTGTGAAACATAAAGTAAGAGAGGTGTGATTTCTGATTTGCATTAATTGTCTAAGATCTCACATATTAACATAGCAAAACGTTAATACGTCACAACTCTCAGTCTTAATCTCTTTGGTAAAATGTTGAAGCTAAAGACAATTCACACTTCAGTGCACTTTTTGTGATTGGCATTTTCTCTATCATGTGCACTTGTGCTTGGCTAATATAGTGCACATGTGCTTTTCTCTCTCTCTATAGCTAGCACACTAGGGTTTCCTCTCTAGTCCACTTGTGATTGAGTTACTACAGAATTTGGATTTGTTTTCGCTCCATTCAATTCTCCATGTTCACTTGTAAATCTCAACATGGTATCAAAGTGAGTGTGAACCTTACTCTCTCTCACTCATATCAATGACCTGAAAACTACTAGTTAGTGCATCACTCAGTTATCCTCTAGCTACGAAACTCGAGTTTTCTTAGATCATCTCCTTTTCAGGTTTTTCTAGAGTTCCTAGAAGTTGAAATCCCTCTTTGAGACCAATGCCTCTCCTCTTGGTTTTCCTTGGGCATTATTCATAAGGTCTTCTCACTCTTCTTCAAGGCCAGCACATCCTTTCCTAGGGTTACCTAGGGTTTCTACCCTTTTGTCCTATAAAGGCAAAATTTTGAACGTTTCATTCTTTCATACAAGGGCTTTTTTGTCACTACTAAGCCTAAGGGTACGAAATGGGGTGAGAGATCGCCTATGTTTCAAGGAAGTTGAGACCACACAAAGAGAATCATCTAACCCATGACTTAGACTTGCCAACGGTATTTCATGCTCTAAGCTTGTGGGTAGCAAGTTTGAGCTTAAAAAATGTTATGAATATAATTTATATAAATATAATGTAAATAAAAATAATAAATAATGATTAATTAGTGATTAGTATAGAAGAGGCATGTCTCTAAGAACATAACAATTCAAGAAGGGACACCTACCAGGTATATAAAGTGGGCCCTCATTTGTAATCATCACACATCATATCAACTACTTAATACACTATCAAGAAGAAAAAGAAAAGGAAAAACATTATATATATAATAGGAAAATTTTAAAAAAAAGTTCAAAAAAAATTATTAAAAAAGAAAAAGTCAAAGAAAAAATATAAAAAGAAGTCAAAGAAAATATATAATATATATATAGATTATGGTAGAGAAGAAAAGAGTTTCAAAAATAAATTTAAAAAAAGGTAAAAAAAATAGAAAATCAAATTAATATAAACAATAATAAACAAAGTCAAAAAAAAAAAAAAAAAAAAAATTGCAGTAGCCTCTACAGCCACCACTGCCGCCCCATAGGCTGCCATAACTGCCACCTTGGCCCAACCTTGGTCGCTTACCACTGTTCACCAACACCTTCCATGACCACTACTACACTTGCAACCGCCTCCACACGCCCATTGTCGCACGCCAACACCAGACCATTGCTTTGCAACTACAACAGGATCTGCCATCATCCATAACTCTGCAAATCACCATTGTTCCACCATCGAGCACTGCTTGTGTTGTTCCACTCTCCATCACAGGGCACTACATCATGCATCTTTGACATACATCAAGCGGTCATATGACCCGACGCATCCGTACAATCCATAGTTGTTGTCTATTCAAATCCATCACTTGTGTCATTGGTATCGACCAGTCGATTGATAAATAAAGATTATATTAAGACAATGGATATTAACATGAATTAATAGGTGAGGCGATTATATATATATATATATAATATATTATATATATAATCAAAAAAAGGCAATGAAAATAACATACAAAGATATTAAAAGAGAAAAAAAAAAAAGAGAGGATCACTAAAGTTAAAAAAACCTTAAATAGATATAAGAGAGTATTTATAAAGGGTATAATAAAGATTATAAAGGAACAAAAAGAAGGTTATTGAAAATTTAAGGAAGGTTATAAGGTATTATAATTTTAAAAAAAAAAAAGAGAGACTATTTTTATAAGAAAATTATATATATATAATATATATAGCGAAGCCACTTTTTCTAAAAGCAAGGGTATTAGAAGTTTCAAAGAGATTTATATTAAAAAAGCAAATATATATATATATTAAAGTAAAAAGTGGATTACTTCTAATTAAAGTACTAAGAATAACACAATCACAGTTCAATGGAAAGAAAAATGACGGAAGGAGATTCCAGAAAGTCCATTTAACTATGCTTCAGAGCTATTCAAAAGTAAGGGAACTATGGCAAGAAAAGATGTTACTATTTCTATCTCTCCCACCAAAAATAAAAATATAAAATATAAAATATAAAATATAAACCCTAAAACTGCAAACCAATTGGTAATTCTTGAATCAAATATAATTGAAAAATTAGACTTCTTGGACAAAAAACAATATGAAATAACCAATTTAAAATTAAGCATTGGGGAGTATACATTTACATCACAATTCTCTGTTCAAACCCTATGGAACGATCAATGTGACATTATTCGGGGTTCACCCTGGATGGTAACATTAGGATCCTTCATCCTAAATACGAAGAAGAAGTATTTAGTATTTTCCTACAAGAAGAAAAGAAATAACACTACAGGACATTACATTGAAATCAGATTTAGTAACACTAGAAGACAAACAAGATATCTCAAAAGTATTTTTTCAACAAAGTAAAAAGCAATACAAAATATGGGAAGTTGACAAAATCACCACGGAAAAAAACGAAGAAGTTTCTCAGCTTAAAGACCATAGTGAAGAATTATTGTTGCAAATTAAAAAGCTTAAGGACAAGAAGTCGTTGGAAAACAAGGTAGAACAGCTTATTGAGAAGGAAGCATCGAAATCTTCAAATGCAGAAATTCAAGTTGAAGAAAAATGAACGAATATCAACTCAGTCAATGTCACAACTCAAGAAGATGAAAAACCAGTTGAAGGAAAAGCATACTCAAATGTTGCAGTTCAAACGATGAAAAATCCAAATGAAGATTTTGTAACCAACTCAACAACATCAGTATTTGAAGTAAACCAGGGAGTTGTCACACGCACGATAAGGAAAAATCAAACCACAAGAACTCCTTATCGACATCTGAATCACAGGAGCAGACAACTCAATCAATCTGCATATATGTATCACTCAGATCATAAACAACAAACTTATGTTCAGAAGACTACTATTGTCAGTGCAATTCAATCTTGTGATAAAAATTCACAAGAAGTATCCAATAACCACAATATTCCACAAAGGATTGATTTAGGATGGTCAGATCCCTTCTCAGTGCGACAATTTTGTTTATCACTCAAAGGATCCTATTATCTGGTATCAACGAGGACGACAACTCCAAAAATTCGTAAAAGGCATGAACAAATTACAAGACAAGAAACAGATGACACGCCTTGTCAACAAAAAGCTTTGAGAACAAAGCTTTTTGAATAGGAAGACAATGTTATGAATATAATTTATATAAAAATAAATGTAATGATTAATTAGTGATTAGTATAGAAGAGGCATGTCCCTAAGTACATGACCATTCAGGAAGGGGCACCTGCCTAGGTATATAAGTGGGCCCTCATTTGTAATCATCACACATCATATCAACTATTTTATACACTATTCAATATATTATTATATAATATATATATTTCTTATCCTCAATGGATGTCTTCATGTACCAAGTGTTTTGAAGATTTTGTAGAGTACGATTCATCAAAGCATACAATACATCCTTTCTCATAGTGACATGAATGAAAGACAACAACATTGATCAAAGGTTTGTGGCGAGTACGACTTTGATATTACCTATATCAACTGGGCATTGAAGAGAGTGGTTGATGCACTTAGCAAGTTAACCATATGTACTTGATGATTCCCTTAAAGATAGATCTAAGGAACCAGATTATAAGCTTGCAATTGGGAGATTGCTAGTGTGTAAATGTGAGGTCTTAGTTGGAATTACAAGTGTAATTTATAAATGTCGCCATCACCCATTCATATGTATCATTTTGCACTTATAATTATGGCTAAGGCCATATTTTAATTATTGTATACCAGGCTTTTGGTTAAGGCCAACCTATCAAACTTTTCATGTGGGCTCAATTAACTTCTTCGAATGTGCCCTTGTTATGCAATCCCACAACCCCTCATGGGAGGATGCCTCACTTGACTTGAGATAAATACACAACTCAAGCTGTCATGTTACTCGTATCATCTAATATTGTGGTCTTCTTGGATTGAAACACAAAGTATTATAAGCCTAAAGGCACTTAATTTTGGCGTCCTCTCTTGTCATTGGCACCTTTCCCTTAGACAAACTTGTGTATTTCTATTTTTCAACACTTCTACATGGGTTTTGCTCTCTCTAATGCACTAGCCTCTCTCTTGTCTAGTGCACTTGTGAGGAGGCTATTTTTGAATTTGGATGACATTGGTTCCATCAATTCTTTTACACACCCTTGTAAATCTCAATAGTCTACACTTCGTAGCAAGATTGCTTGGAGACCAATGGATACTCCTATGATGAGAATGGTTTGTCACGATTCTTGAGGAGAATATTTGTTCCCCAAGGGGAGGATATTTGTGAGTTGATCTTGAGTGAAGCTCATCATTCATTATATGTCACCCCCCTTTGAGCGAAGAAATAAATGTTGATTTGAAGCCCAATTTCTTCTAAGTGAGCATGAAGAATAATGTGGCTCACTAGCTAGCTAAGTTGTGAAAGTTAAGCATCATCATCCATCTAGTTTGATGCAAACTCATAATATTCCTATTACCGCTCAATTTAGCAGGGGTCCTAAGAGGGATTCCAAAAGGACTACCACTAGATTAAGTAGCAACAATGGGACAAGGACACACTATCACCTCATTCGATGCCCGCTACTCTTTACGAACTTTCACTAATGGGAGGAGTCCCAGTATAAGGAAATCACTAAAAATGATGAGACAATGATAGGATAAGTAGTGATTTCTCGAACCCTTTCACGAGAGACTCAATGGGCGATCATAAGACGCCACAAAAACATCTTGCCCAGTGTGTTTGGTCTTTGATGTGCAAGTAACAGGTCTTCGAACCCAAGAGATTGTTGATGTTCTCATGACCTCCCCATTCGAATGCGTTCGTGAACTCTATTGAGAGATCATGTCCCAGTTGGAGCCAAATGTTACCCACCACCCGTGGGTGACACCCATAGGAGAAATTTTTCTCCTAGATTGCCAAAAGCCAGTAGCCAACAACCCCCAGATAGTTCAATGTGCCACCATCTCCGCCACCTAATCCAGCCATTATGCACCTTCGCCCATCTGCTATGATCGTATTTTTGAAGGTGGGCCTTCCAACCCCGAAGGTATGGTTTTCATTATGTAGTTGGGTATTTTTGCTTACTTATCATGGACACTTCTAGGAATGGATTAGTGGGGGGATTCGACGAAAAGAATGGGCTTGGTTTGTACTCTTGTCCCCTTGTCCAACTTGGTGGTTAACCTTGTATCCTAATCCCGTGGGATCTTCTTTATTGGCTACTAGCTTTATGAGTGGCACTACATGGGAAATCTTGATCTTGGTTGCATACACCACATACATCACTCCTCTCTGCTCATTATAACCCCTTTTCACATATTTCCCATCTGGGTCCACATTTGTACATTTGTCTAGGGCATCCCTCATTAAGGAATGCCTCAATCTATAAGTCTAGGCCTCCCTTGAGCCTTTCTTAGGGAGCCTTTCACTTTGTTTCTAAAGCAAGCAAACCCTATTATTTGAGTCTCTTGTGAATGGGCCCTTGAAATCGCTACCTATCATATCATTGATTCATCATTCCTAGTGATTTCCTTATATCA
Organism: Pinus taeda; assembly: GCA_000404065.3. NCBI lineage: Eukaryota > Viridiplantae > Streptophyta > Pinopsida > Pinales > Pinaceae > Pinus > Pinus taeda. The sequence continues at coordinate 135,236 of APFE030153313.1, forward strand.
AGACTCCTCTCAATAGTGAAAGCCTATAAAGAATTAGGGACATCGACTAAGTTGACAGTGGGTCCTTGTCCCATTGTCGCCACTTGATCTAGTAGTAGTCCCTTCAGAACCCCTCCTAGGACCCCTGCTAAATTGAGCAGTAATAATTCCTAAATCAAAATGAAAAGTGATCTTGATGAATTCGTTTTGGAAATATCTTTAAGAGGTTAAAGACGTGATGCCATTTTGGTAGTTATGGGAAAGCATAAGAAAAGTGCGAGGAGAGGAACCCAAAAGTAACCACAAACCACTTTAAAACTGGAATCTAGCCCTTCCATATTATGAATATAATTCATATAGAAATAATAATAAATATAAATATAATAATAATAATAATAATAATAATAATAATAATAAATAATAAGTAATTAACTAATTGTTAGTTAGTTAGTAATGAAAAAGCATGTCTTAGAGACATGACCATTCGTGGAAGGGCACCTGCCTAGGGTATATACGCAGGCCCTCATTCTCATTTGTAATCATCCTACATTCATTCTTTTATACAATATACAATTTACAATTATTGTCCTATGATGGATGTCTTTGTCTTCGAAGTATTTTAAATATTTCCGTTGCGAATACGACTTTTGGTCGTTACATTGGTATCAAATCCATGTTTGGTTGATCACCAAGCCTTTGGCCATCAACCTCCCGTCAACATTGTTGTTGTGTAATTGAAGCGTTTCGCTCAAAGTTGGAGTTTCTCCATTTTCGCCCAGGCCCTTGGCCACTAAGAAAATATATTATATATATATATATATATATATTAAATATATATATTATATATATATATCAAGGGGTTTTATACATATAAAATAAAATAAAAATAAAAAAGGCACAAAAGCACAGCTGACAGCTCGACTGCCTCACCATTGGAACATTTTTCATGATCATTGAACGAGTGGTGGCCACCTAACTATTACACATAGCCCCGCAGTCACGACAAATCACAGTCGATGATCAATTGTAGACCACACCCACTTGTTCCAACCAACATCACACCACTTTCCAAGTGCCACAGACATAGAAGTCAAGTTCATCAGCTCAAACACTCTCTCGTAAACTCTATTGCATAAGTTACCAAGCCGGCTTTTTCTGGTTATCTATCCGCTGCTACAAACTTCTCCAAGAGCCGATCATTGCCTTGTCACCAATCCATGTTCTTCTGATAGTCCACGATCCACTGTTTCATTCAACCATTGTCAATTCATGCCTCCCGCGGGTTTTGACTGCCCAAACCCCTTCATTGCCGTTGTATCCTCGTTGTCATCACTCGTTCCTTCCCTCGAACCCGTCCATGTTCCCCACTGCGTTGACCACGCCCCCGTGCTTCCCCTGCTCCTGGCTATCCACATCCTCGTGCTCCCAGCTGTCGTCTGCCCATTTTGTCGTCGAACCTTGTAACCACGTCGTAGCCAAACCATCATGCCCACGTGTTTGTTCTGTTGACCAAAGCCTAACATTCCAGTCAACGATGTAGCAGTCATTGTATGCGGGCTCTCGAAAAAAAAGGTCCATTGGTTCGAACCGTCGTTCGGATTGATTATTAAACATAAGGTAATGATTATAAAATTATAATTTATAATATTTAGAATTATTAAATTATATAATTTATAATCATAAATTATAATTTGACTATATATATAGTTAAATTAATTATATAAATATAAATTTTTTTTAAAAGAGGGAAGAAATAAAAATTAGAAAAAAAAGGAAGTTTTTAATAATAAAAAGAAAGGGTTATCTAAATAAAGTTATTAAAAGGAGTTACACAAAAAGAGGGTTGAAGAATTAATAAAAGTTAAGGGGGTTACCTTTAAACCCTAAGCTTAGCGACAAACTCAAAAAAAAGTTCATCACTGAAGAAAGATAGAGTCTAATTTGAAGATGAACAAAGAAGCTATGGATTCCATACACAACTCTACATTTTGGACCAGATGCCCATTTTGTGGAGTAGAAGATCAGTGGTTATCAATTTTTAAAAATCGCACAATACCTTGTCCCAAATGTCAAAGATTGTTTATTTTAGAAGAATATCAAGATAGCGCCCAGACACAAATTAAAAAATTAAAAGAAGAAATCACAAAACTTCAAAAAAAAAGCATCAAAAAAGATATATAAAGATCTCCAAGATCGATTTCATGAAAAATCAACAAAAAACAACAAAGAAATTTAGCATCTAAGGAACCACAATGAGACACTTCTTGCACAAGTCAAAAAATATAAAACTAAGAAGCACAAGTTAGAACAAGAAAAACAAAATTTTGACAAAAAATCCAACGGAAGTATATCAAAGAAAGAAGAGGAAAATTTATGCTTAAAAGATCTTAACAAAAAATTATTAAAACAAATCAAGTGTTTAAAAGACGAAACGCTTGAAGGCCAAAATGATGTTTGACTCGGAAAATGAGGAATGCTTACGTCTCAAAAATTATAACCAAAATCTGCTCAAATAGATTAAAACACTTATGGATGATAAGAAATCATTGATGAATAGGTTCGAAGAAATTGTCACAAAGGAAGCATCAAAATCGCTAGATGTAGTAGTCCAAGTTGGGGAAGAAGAAACAAACATCGATCCCACTAATCTCACAGTTTTGGCAAATCCAAATCCTATTGAAGTAAAGACGTACTCAGAGGTTGTCATTCAAATGACAAACACTCCAAATGAGGATTGAATAATCAATTCAACAACAATGCGTGAAGGAAATTAGGAAACTGCCATAAAAACGTTAAAGGAAGTTCAAACAACAAAAACTCCTTATCGACATTCGAATCACAAGAATAGACACCTTAATCAATCTACAAATCTATATCACTCAGAACATAAACAACAAACTTATGTTTCGAAGAATGCTGAAGTGAGCTCAATTCAGTCTACTAATAACAATTCAAAACAAAGTTCCAGTGATCATAAGATTCCACAGAAGGTTAATCTAGGATGGTCTGATCCGTTCTTAGTACGACAATTTTATATATCACTCCAAGGATCATATCAACTTGTATCAACAAAGATAATCGTCCTGAGAAGAGAAGACATTTGTAGCAGAGAAGAGATCAAGTGCTTTCATCAACAAGCTTTGAAGACAAAGCTTTTTGGAGAAGACAATGTTATGAATATAATTCATATAGAAATAATAATAAATATAAATATAAATATAATAATAAATAATAAGTAATTAACTAATGGTTAGTTAGTTAGTAATGAAAAGGCATGTCTTAGGGACATGACCATTCGTGGAAGGGCACCTGCGTAGGGTATATAAGCAGGCCCTCATTCTCATTTGTAATCATCTTACATTCATCCTTTAATACAATATACAATTTACAATTATTGTCCTACGATGGATGCCTTTGTCTTCGAAGTATTTTAAATATTTTCGCTATGTATATGACTTTTGGTCGTTACATTCCACTTTAAAGAGGGCTCTCTCTATATGAATCTTCAGTCACTTAGATGACTGGTTGTATTAGGTTTTAGGCTAGGTATTGAGATCAGAGAGCAATAGGTCTTAACAGTTTGATAGCAAGGAAGAAGGAAAATCCATTGGGCATGGAGTCATATTAAGCTAATGATTTTCAGTAATATGATGGGAAAATAAGGAATCCTTAGACAAGGGCAAGGTAGGCAATCCTTATGGTGTCTTTGTCAAATTTTGTTGTAGAGAGGAGGGCAGAGGAGTAGTGGAATTGTTAATATCTAAAGCATCTAGCTGAGGATGGAATTTAGATATTACAATGGAAGAAAAACACTAAAATGTTTAATTAGCCATAACACAGCACTTAAAAATGAATTCTGAAATAAATTTTGCTTAACTAAACATTGAAGACATGGCATTTAAGCATGGCAATAACATAAGATAATGAAATAAAAATAGGAGATAAACATCACCATAAGAGACTGACACATGAATCCCTGAACAAGTAAACTTCGGCCTTCATCATTCATTGAAACGTTTTAATGAAAATGTACAATGCTCAATGTGTTCTCTATCAAACCTTGACCAACCAACCAACCCTTTGTACACTAAAACTCATGAAATATATACAATTAGCTCATCACAAGACTTAGGGGGTCGAGCTCAACCATTTCCCCAAAGATAGAGTCAATTACATTAGATTTAGAAACTGTCTGCTAGGAAACAGGGCACTGAATTTCTGGAAAATAGGGATCAAAGATTAGATCATATCTCTCGAATCATGACAGTTGTTACAAAACCGAAGGAGGTTTTTGTAGATGAGCTTGTGCTTGAGAGAAACCTCTCTCATTTTTTGAAAATTATTCTCCAGATCCTCGGAATCCGCACCGAAAGATCATGGCTAAAACAGGTTATTATGAAATCTGAAAAATAAGTTGTAAAGATTCACTTGAATCTTCAATCTATGACACTTGTTACAAAACTGAAGGAGGTTATTGTAATTTAGCTCGTGTTTGACAAAAACCTCTTTCACTTTTTCAAAATTCATCTCCATTTGGTCAGAAACCGATTTTGAAGTTAACTGCTAAAACAGTCAAAAAACATAGCAAATCCCCTGTAGAAAAAGTGTAGTGAACTTCCTTTTGATATTATATGATCAATGCTTGAATGTTGAACCTACAAGGCACTTAAGGACACTTGTCATAATCATGAGATTCAATTAAATGAAGTCTAGATACGAATTTCATGGTCAAATTGTTCACTGTGTGGAAGCGCAGCGCATTCGCTGCGCTACTTCAAAAGCCCAGTGAATTCATGATTTGCATGCTTCTAATCACACGTGTAAAAGATAACTCGAACATCATCATATACCCTTTGACTAACCTCTTTTCATACTGCAAACCCTCTATCCTTGAAAAAACATCGCCTACAGCAGAAGTACAACACCCGAGCACAGCAGAAACATAGGTTTGGCTGAGCACTAGGGTCTTTGAACGAAGAAAATAGCTTGATGATGATGTTGGCAGTCTTAACAACCTCCTTGAGCCTCCATACATAAGAAATAGCACCATAACCCTGATCCTCTATCAAAACTTCATGCCTTCGACAATAGCGCAACAAGAAAGCGCAGTGAGTATGAAATTAGGGTTGCGAGCTCTTCTAAGTGTTCTCCTTAGCTATTAAGAATGAAACTAATGACACACAACATGAATTATGCTGAAAAAGAGAAATTTGAAACCCGGTGATGGTCGTGGTGGCGAAAAAATCTTCAGCTTGAAGAAGCGCAGCGATTTTCTTTTGCTTTTCAGAGTATCTAAGGAGGACAAGAAACTTGTTCGATGCCTTCTTGGGAGCCAATGCATGTATTTACAATCCGCCACGCAGCCCTAGGACTCCCTTTAACTGTAATAATGACTTTCTAATTTGAAATGCAGAAGTGCAGCATAATGGAGAAACGCAGCAACAGCTTGAAATAATGATGATATGTTGACTCGACCTTGCAACTGAGATCATAGCAAAACTTTACAAATTGACAACAATAATGAAAAGACTAAGCTTGACTTTGATTACTATAATATGTTGATTTGGGGTAGCATCGGATGTGCTCTAGCCATGAAAATTGGTGGAGAGGCTAAAGCGCATGAGATCTCCAAGACCTAGAAATGGTAGATTCTGACCAATTTGGGAGATATTAAAATAATTAATATTTTAATGAAGTTCCTAAGTCTAAACTTCGGAAAAATAAAATATTAATGTGTATAAAATTGTGTTAGAAGAGTCCAAAATTCATGGATCAAACCAAATCTAATCTTAGCCGTTGATTAGAGATTTAATCTCGGCCGTTGATGGACCAACAAGAAAAGTATAAGAAGAGGCTTGAGGGTCAGTTGGAGGAAACACTGAGGGAGACTAGTCAGTTCAATTTCTGGAGCGGGGTTAGCTGAGAAATTAGAACTAGTGGTCTGGAGAGCAGCAGGAGGCAGCGAGTACCAAATAGAGAATCAAGAATAGTACCAGAAGAGCAGCATAGACGTTGGAGAGGCAGACGTAGAGCCTCTCAAGCAGACGCAGAGGCAACAGTAGACTGCGCAGTCACTGGAGGGCCTGCGTGGGTGACGTAGAGAGGCCCAGTGTTGATGCAGAGAGGCAGGGGCTACGCAGAGGTCAACCAGGCTGACGTAGACACTGGGAGAAGTGTTGGAGAATTTTATCTCTGCTGGGTAAGCCAGTTTGGCACCTTGTTGTATGGAAGAATTACTGAATTATAAAATCCTCCCTTGCTGCACTGGTTTTCCCACATTGGGTTTTTCCGGGACTGTTGTTCAAAATATCTATGTAAAAGTGTTGATTCTTGTGCATGTGTTTGTTTCTGTATTATGGTGTGTTATCTGTAGCGGAATTTATTTTAATGTTTATTGAAGGAATTTCATAAATAACTTGTTGGAAAATAAGTAGGTAAAGTAAATCAGTTGTTGCAGTGATAGAATTTTCACATGGTATCAGAGGAAGTAATCAGAGACAATTAGGGAAAATCAATTATGGGTCGAGACCATGATGTAGAAGCATCTACGTCAAGAGACTCACACAGATTTTCAGAAAATTGCACAAGAGAAAGTGATTTCGATTTCTCTATGTTGCCTTCCAGGTTGGAAGAAGAAGTGGCTTGTATGACTAGTTCTGCATCATCAGAGGCATGGTATATAGACAGTGGAGCCTTTTGGCATATGACGGGAATCCGAGAATGTTTCTCATATTATCGGGAGGAGAAGATGAACTTTCAGATCACCATGGGGAACAAGGCAAAGTGTACTCCAATAGGGAGGGGTACCATAGTTTTTCAAACAGAATCGGGAGAGCGGTTTGTGCTACCAATGTGTGCATGTACCAGGATTGCGGATAAACTTACTTTCCGTGTCGCAACTTCAAGGCAAAGGCTATGACGTCTTCTTCATCAAGGAAAAAGTATACGTCAAACACCCGAGTTGGAAAAAGAAAGTGCAGATCGGGATCAAAAGTAACAGGTTGTATAGACTACAACTAGAATCACCAATGGCACTAATAAGTAGTCATGGAGACAGGGATTTGAACGAACTATGGCACAGAAGAATGGGACATTTGCACCATGGGGATCTGAGAATTCTCAGGAGCAC
>APFE030153329.1:1168-16817 GCA_000404065.3 Pinus taeda
ATTAGCATAAATATAATAAAAAACATGCAATAAACTAATGAGAATGGTGGATTAAGTCGAATTAGGAGGTTGAATGAGCCCAAATAATCATCCATTTTTGGGGCTCATCAATAATGTTAAATGGTGGTTTGGGAATGACCCTAGTTTATATTCTTTATCAGGATGTCTTCTTGCAAGAAACTAGATGTAAATTTCATCTCATGACTTCAGAGGAGAGGTGTTGTGGTAGAGCTATCAATGGTATTTGCTAGTGAAATTTGCACATTAATTTGATGATGAATCAAAAGCCAAAAGACAAGGTATAAAACATAAGCCTTCATACCCTTACAAGAAGGTCTTGGTTGATGATTGAATAATTCTTGCTTTGTTATTTGTAAAATCAAATTCTATAATGGAAAAACCTCAAGTACAAAGTGAAATGGTCAATTCCTTGTGAAGAAATGGTTTCCATGCTTCTTAATTCTAACTGTAAAGCTTGAAAAGATCACACCAAAACCATGATAACCATTGGAGACAAATGATCTTAAATCCAAGGGTTGCTTACTTGTCAAATCTACTGGTAAAGCATCACCTTGAGGAATGGATGTTTAATTCGTGTCTTCTTATCCAAGAGAAATATTTTAGGAGACAAGAATCTCCTTCACAATAAACTTAAATTTACTGGTAAAACATGACTTTGAGGAATGGATGTTTAATTTGTGTCTTCTTATCCAAGAGAAATATTTTAGGAGACAATAATCTCCTTCACAATAAATTTGTTGATGTTGACCTTGAGGAATGGATGTTTAATTTGTGTCTTCTTATCCAAGATAAATATTCTAGGAGACAATAATCTCCTTCAGAATAAATTTGTTGTTGTTAGTGACAATAATCCCCTTCACAATAAATTTGTTGTTGTTAGTAGCTCAGAAAAGGTATTTCTGCACAAGCTAAGTGTGTGGGCATGTAGAAATTGCCTAACTCACCCATTAATATTAGCAACTACTTTAAACATTAAAGTAATTGATTTTTATAAGATCCTATGAGTTAATCTAATGATATGCAAAGATTATTTGCATTAGTGAATTAAATAAATCTCAACCATTGATATCAAATGATGTTGAGATCTAATCTCAAGCATCAATCACTTTGGAAATTAGGATTATGGATTCTATCAATAATTCAAACTTCTAAAAGGAAGGTTGGGCTAAGGGAGAAGAAACACAAGACATCTTGAGCACAAGACATAGTGAGAGTGATATCTTAGTGATTGATAAATATCAATAGAGCAAATCAAAAGACATAACTAAGGTTTGATTCGCGAGATCAATTACATATTCTTGTTGTATATATTTTTCTCAGTGAGTCATTGTCCCTAAAAGGGAGCCCTTGTAAACTATGAAATTTAATGAATAAAAAACGTATTAAAAGGAATAAATCTTGTGTATATGTGATTGTCGAATTATAATTTAATTTTACTTTTACTTATTATAATTGCTAAAAATCTAACATTTTAGTATATTGGATTTACTAAAAAATAATTAAACAAATATTAACATTAAAAAAAAAACCTTAAAAAATATAAACGAAAAATTACAAAAACTTATTTTAAATATTTGAATAAATCACATATTAATATAAATCTTAATTAAAGAAAGAGAAATACCATTGAGGAAGCTTCCTAACCACTCATGGCACACAATAACCTATTATAACACAATATAGTGGATAATAACCTAGATTTATATTATATATTATATAGCAAATAGTAACTTAGAAATTTGGTTCGAATAGAAATAGAATATGTCCTACTATTTTCGATGCCTTAAAAATATGTAGTGTAAGAGTTCAGGTGACTCAGTCTAAGTGTTAAATTGCCCTCATAATGGTTTAGGGCATATATTTAAAACACAATATATTAATGAGAAAACAACATTTTAATCCAATTGTGTTGTCCATGCAAAGGAAAACCATCCTTCACAATTGATAAGCATCCATATAAGTAAATGAAACAGATTTAACATGTGCCTTTGAACACAACAAGCTGCCCCTTATTCCATAAACAAGTTCAATATTTATATATTTTCAACATGCTTTTGCCCAGAATTGAGTTTGACATTATGTTCTATAGAGCAAGTATGTGAACATATCAACCTGCTCAAATCTACACAATATAAAAAACATGATATGCTCTCGTCCAAAATGAATAGGTCAAATGCAAAAGTATTCTTTACTCTAGAACATATAATTCTTTTTAGAAACAATGATTTTGAAAAGAAGAAAAATTCTAGATTACACAACAGTGCATAGGTCAGCTACGGATACAATCGTATGATAATCAACCTCCACACAAACATTCGTATGTCTCTCACACATTGCTCCAAGAAAATTCAGATATCAAAGTTGTATGGACAGATGACATGCCCCGCCATTTGATATGGGTTGCCCTACTTTTCCGGGCCTTTGTGATTCAGGGTGGTCGCGGGCGAAATTTGTTTTCCTGATGATACGCCCTTAAGGAAAGAAGAAGACGGTGGCCATGACCTCCAGACAGGGCCCCTAAGCATGACAACTATAGATGGACAAGGTCATGGAGGAGTACGAGGACATATTCACCTCCCCCGCAAGGGTTCCTCTGCACTGTCAACTCAAGCACTCCATCGATCTGACCCCTAGTGCACCGCTGCCCAATGGACCAATCTATCAACGCTCCGTTCTGGAGAATGATGAAATCAAGAGGCAGATTTAGGAGCTGCTACAGAAAGGTCACATCCGTCCGAGTTCATCTCCCTGTGGGAGCCCGATTGTGTTGGTACAAAAGAAGGATGGGACTTGGAGACTCTGTATTGACTATCAAGCGCTAAACAAGATCACGGTCCGTAATAGGTACCCAATCCCACGGATTGATGACCTCCTGGACAACCTGAAGGGGGAAAAATATTTCAGAAAGATCGATTTGAAGTCAGGATATCACCAGGTACTAATTGAACCCTCTGATGTGTGGAAGATTTCCTTCAAAGCCAAGGAGGGCCTTTTCGAATGGTTGGTTATGCCTTTCGGATTGACGAATGCTCTTGCAACCTTCATGAGGCTAATAGATGAAATATTGTGGCCATTCACCAACTCATTTGTAGTGGTATACTTGGATGACATCCTAATCTTCAACCAGAGTTGGGAAGAGCACCTCCACCACATCTGACAGGTTCTCCAAACACTGCGACAACACAAGTTATGTGCCAATTTGGAGAAATGCACTTTTAGCATGACCTAGGTTCAGTATCTGGGATACATTATTGATGAATAGGGGGTGCATGTGGATCCAGCCAAGATCTAAGTCATGCAGGATTAGCCATCTCCAACCACTCTGATAGAGCTCCGCATCTTTATAGGTCTTACCAACTTCTACCGCAGGTTTGTGTTGGGATTTTCCCATATCACTTGGCCCTTGAGTCAAGTCACCAAGGGAGGAGCAAAAGCAAAAAACTTTTGGTCTGAATCTCAACAGAAGACATTCACAGAGTTGAAATATCGCCTCTGCTCGGCACCAGTGCTCGCATTACCAGACTTGCAACAACCATTGAAGGTCGAGACAAATGCCTCTAACTATACTATTGTGGCAGTCCTCACTCAACATGGGCATATAGTGGCATATCACAATGAGACACTTTCAAACACAATCTAGAAGTATGTCACCTATGACAAAGAGATGTATTCCATTGTGCAGGCATGCCGACAATGGAAGCATTACATTTTGGGGAAGGAAATGGTCATCCACACACACCACTGACCCCTGCAGTTCATACAGACCCAAGGGAAATTGCAGAATGATCACCATCAGAAGTGGTCCACATACCTACACCAGTTCCATTTGAATATCAAGTATAAGAAGGGAAACACCAATAATGTTGCATATTGCCTCAGTCGACCACCGATCCTGGCGTTAACCACCGTGCTCAACTCTTGTGGGCACGAGACTTCTGATTGGCCACTTCTCTACAAAAGCGACCCAGAATTCAGCCACGCATACCAAACACTCTTGGAGGGTCAGCATGTTCTAGATTTTCACCTCCAGGATGCCCTGTTATGCCACTTGGGTCACCTTTGTGTTCCTTTAAGCAAGCATGCCAAGATGATTTGGGAATCACACTACAGTCAGACTGTTGGGCATTTTGGGGTCGAGAAAACGGTGGCAATACTGCATAAGTATTTCTATTGGCTGAATCTTCAATAAGATGTCGGGAAGTACATCAGATCATGCACTGCCTTCACCATTGCCAAACCGACCATCAAGAAGCAAGGCCTCATACCCCGTTACCTACCCCTAGTCAACCTTGGGAATCCATCTCCATGGATTACATGTCAGGCCTTCCTTCCACTAAGCATGGAAACGATTGTGTTTTGTAGTCGTCGACAAGTTCTCAAAGATGGCCATTATTATGGCCTGAAAGAAGAATATCACAGCTGAAGCCACTGTTAAACTCTTCTTTGAACAAGTGTCGGTACACTTTGGGATCCCACAGTCTATCATCTCAGATTGGGACAGCATGTTCCTCAGTACATTTTGGTCCAGTCTTTAGTCGATGCTGGACACCAAACTCACTAATTCCATAACCTTCCATCCTCAAACTGATGGCCAGATAGAGGTTGTCAAAAGGATGATCGTACACATTTTGCACATGTACAACTCAAAGCATACACACACATGGGACAAGAGCCTCCCTTATGTTCAACACAACTACAACCGGGCTCTCCACAGCTCGACTAGCCACAGCCCTTTTCAAGTGGGCTTGGGATTCCAGCCACTATGTCCCATTGATGTAGCCATGCCATTTGCAACTACTCACACAAATTTGGCTCATGTCCAGTTCGAAACAGATAAGGCAAATAGCTTCATTGAGCACATCCAACATATTTGCTAGCAGGTCCATGAAATTCTGGAGAAATCAAATGCCAAGTACACGCAGCGACATGATCAACATCGGGTGCCACACAAGTTTCAGGTGGGCGACAAAGTCTAGTTGCATTTGCAAAAGGAACGCCTTACCGGAGCCTATCGGAAACTCAGACTACTCTGATATAGTCCTTACACCATTACTAAGGTTGTGGGAGACAATGCATTTGAGCTTAGCATTCCCCCATTCCTTGGCCTGCACCCAGTGTTCAATGTGGACCACCTTCGGCCATACTTTCCACCATTACTAAACACATCCGACATTGTAGAAGAGCTCACACCCACATAGTTAAATCCAGATTGCATGAAACAAGCTGCAACTAATCAGATCATGGACACACAGATCAATCACACTCGCCAACAGAATATCCAACTGTATCGAGTTGTCAAAGTAGGCCAACTCCTTCACCAGGGCAAGTGGCTCACTAAGGACGAAGTTCAGCAGAAGTTTCCTCATCTCATGGAGGAACTCAACGCAATGGGGACCATTACTTCCTAAAGGGGGAGGAATGATCCAGGTGGATATTGGTGGCCACCTGCCAATTCCACTTGGACCCCCACCATTACTTCTTTTAGTTTTTCAGTTTCCTTAATTGTAGCATAATTCACTATTTTTTACAGTTTTTCGAGCCCTAAACTTCCAGAGCTGTTTTGAGGCCCTAAATGACGTTTTTTTGGAAATCTAACGACATCATTTTTTTACCTAAAATTGTCTTTTTCGTCATAGTCCTCAGAGAGATCTTTCCAACAAGTTATCATGCACGTCAAACGAAGATAATATGACCAAGTCACAACCTCGAGAAGTTGGGTGTACAACTCACCCCAACAGGGCCCATAAACTCTTGGTGTTACATCTCCTCAAGTTAGGGTTTTGGTTGTTTAGGGTTTGCTCTTATTGTTCAATAATAAAAAAGGTCATTGAGCCTCATTGTAAGGTAGTTCAGAGGCATGTAGCCGCCACATCTCTTCTCAGAGATAAGCTACCATCGCCTAGCTATTTTATTTCCTTTTCTGTTTGTAAGCATATTTCAATATTTTACATTAATGAAATGAAGTATTATTTCCACTACATCTCTCTTTTTATGGTTATCTCTGTAATTTGTTGTGTTCCTGTTTAAATCCGGATCAAAGCCTCTATTCTTGCAATTCAGTGGATTGTTGTGGGATCTATAGTTTTAGCTCCATGCTTATTTGAGCACTGACATCTTTCTGTCTTTTGGAGAGGAGTTTTTTTCCTATAAGTTTTCTCCTTTTTTCCGCTTATGAAATTTTTTACTTGGCTACCTTATTAGGCCTCGTTATTGTGACCAATTTTTTCTTTATGTTTAGTCTCTATATTTCAATTAGTGGGGCAGGGCAGTTGGGGTGCTGAAATTGCCCTTTTCTAATGCCTATTTTCTTGATGAGCTAGCTATACTAAGTTGGAAGCTCATGTAGGGATTTGTATCTGCCTAGTTGTCATAGTTATCTTTAGCTAACATTGGACCTCCTCCACTGTTATATAATGGAGGTCTTCTATGTACTTTTACAAGTTTGATTAATACCACAAGTAATTGATACTCTTACAATGACAACACCCCAATTGTATAATATATCTACCATGACGAATAACAAAAAAATGGATCAAAAAAAGAAATGTAAACCCAATAACCTTTCATTTGCTTGGCCAAAAACCTTGGCCACTAAAAACCTTTTACATTGCTAACTCTTTATCCCTATTGAGAAAACCATAAAAACTTAAAAACTCACAAACAAAACAACATATAACTTAGGTCACTAATTACAAACCAAAAGATAAATATAACTTAGGTCATTAACTATAAACCAAAAAATAAATTAATGATATCTCACATCTTGATAAACCCTTTTTACATTACTAACTCTTTGTCCCCATTGAAAAAACCACTAAAACTAAAAATACTCACCAACAAAAAAATTAAAAAAAAAAAAACAAAAAACTCACAAACAAAACAACATATAACTTGATTATCTAAATTACAAATTAAAAAAACTCACAAACAAAACAATATATAACTTAATTATCTAAATTACAAATCAAAAAATAATTTATAAATACCTTTTACATTACTAACTATTTATCCCTATTGAAAACGCACAAACCAAAAGATAAATTAACGAAGTCTCATAGCCTTTAAAAAACCAAAAAAAACGAGTTTTAAAACGATATTTTTTCTATATTAAAATTTCATATAAACATTTTTATTCATAAATATAAATATATATAATAATCATGATAATGTTTACCATACACATATAACAAATTTATAGAATTAATAATTAGTTATTTTACTTTAAATGTTTATGGAAAAGTTTCACTGAAACTTTGCCGATCTTTTAGGTATTCATGCACTTTGAAAGCGGGCTCTTTTATATTTTTCAACATCGAGAATCGAGATGCATCCAGAAGAGCAACAAAACCTCCATTGAAATACAGCCCTCACACTTCTAGACGTAACAGTGGGCAACGCTGTGCAGCCACGTAAGCAATGATGATCCATTGACAATGAGTTACAGAGAAATAGAGTCTCGGATAAAGGAAGTTGATAGCACACGACTCTCACAGTATTTCATTGGAGCAAGCAAAACCTGGTTAGGTTCTGCAAGCTCTCAGATATCTCCATAAAACCCGAACGTTGCGTGACTGTTTGGCCAAACATGTCATTTCTCTTATCGTACGCGAACATTATAAAACACCAATTGCAGTGTAACTCTATTCAACATCCGGGAGGAGTTGAGGCGTAATTTGGTAAGTATTGGATCATAAGGATTGGAATCGATTGATTACTTCAGTAGATATGAAGGAATTAGCGTTGCAGGTTGAAATCGTGAGAGCAGTGGAGCGCTCTCACCATCTGGCATGGTGGCAATATCTTCTCATTTTCATTATTGTGCAGGCCCTGGTCTTCCTCATCTTCAAGCAGTCCTCCAACATATTCTCCGAAATGAAGGCTTACAATTCACGCAGGGGGAGGGTAGCTGGAATTTCTCGAATCTTCTCCAGGCTCCCTTCTTTCACTTCCTCTAACAATTCCCCAATGTCGGAAAAATGTGAATGAACGATGGATGAATGCATTTCATAAATCCATATGGAATGATTTTCGGTTCAATGTATAGTTGAAGGATGAGGCAATCAAATGATAATTTGATGGATGCAGAGTATGTTTGTATGTCTGTGGATATGAGGATTCAGTGCAGCTGATTCTTAAAAAAATTAACCGTCGGATAGACAGATTGATGTGTGTGTGGAGATTGATTGTACTACGATACGGCGGTATTGCATCGGCAGGCTGTGTAATCCATTTACCTTTATTGGTTTGGCTGTTTCTGTGTAATACAAATAAAGACAACTCTGTTGCATCGGCTTGCATGCTTATGCGAACAGCATTTGTACTTATGATTAATTAGAGTTTAATTTATTTAAAATTGATTGGAATATATATAAGAAATAACTTAGAATTCCATAATACAATCAATCTTAAGTAAGATTGTGGCTCTTTTGTGTTTAAAATATATTTTTGAATGTATAAATGGACTTAATACCATGAAAAATTTTGATGAATAGAATTTTACAAATTAAACTATTTAAATTTGAGTTTGAGTTTTAAAAATTTGTTAGATTTTGATTAAAATTAACTATAAAAAATGCTCTTAAAAAAGGTCATTTTTTTAATCTATAACTATCTTTTTAAATTACACTTTTCAATGTTTAAAATATTTGTGAAACAATGAATTTATAATAAATCAAAGATATGTGTATACCATTCTCTTACATATAAATAATAAGAAATAGAAAAAATCAATAATTGATTTTTTAAATTATATTTTTATATAAAAATTAAATATTTATTCTAATTTTTAAAATATTAATATTTGAATCAAAGTCACAAAATCCACATTAGTGATTAAAAAAAAGAGAATGAGCAGATAGAAACCAGACCTTACTTCAACATTATCATTCCTTATGAGACTTTAGCTCTTATTGGAGAAGACGATCCTAAACTAACCAACTATTGGACAAGAATGTTGTAATAATATTAAATGGTGGTCACTTCAATGGCTGATGAGAGTGTTGTAATAATGTTAGTGGGTGGTTTGGGAATGATTATAGGTTATATTCTCTATCACTTGTAAAAAATTATATGTAAATTTTATCTTTACTCATGATTTTTTTGGTGTTGTGGTAGATCTATCATTGGTCTATGACTTTTTTGGTGTTGTGGTAGATCTATCATTGGTTTTTGGTGGTGAAATTTCCAAATATAATTTTTTATTGAGACTAAGATGTTTACCTCCAAAGTATACTTTTGGAGTTGAAAACTCTACCTATAATGACCTTAAATAAAACTAGTTAGATGATGGATCAAAAAACAAAAACCAAGGTATAAAACATAAGCCTTCTTACCTTTTCAGAAGGCCTTGATTGATAATTGAATAATTCTTGCTATGTTATTTGTAAAATCAAACTCTACAACAGAAAAACATCAAGTGCCCACTGAAATGGTCAATTCCTTTTGAAGAAGTGGTTTCCATGCTTTTTAAGTCTAATTGCAAAGCGTTAAAAGATCACACCAAAACCATGATAACCATTTGAGACAAACCAGCTTAAATCCAATGGGTTGCATATTTGTCAAATCTAGGTAAAGCATGACCTTGAGGAAAGTATGCTTAAGTTGCATCTTCTTATCCAAGAGAAATCTTGGGGAGACAAGAATCTCCTTCACAACAAAATTACTAATATTAGTAGCTCAAAAAGGTACTTATGCATAGGCTAAGTGTCTGGGCATGTGGAAGTTGCCTAATTCACCCCTTAACATTGGCAACTACTTTAAGTATTAGAATAACTGACTTTTATAAGATCTTGTGAGTTAGTAATGCAAAGATTATTTGCATTAGTGAATTAAATGAATCTCAAACTTTGATATCAAGTGATGTTGAGATCTAATCTAAACCATCAATCACTTTGGAAGTTATAATTATGGATTCTATCAATAATTCAAGCTTATAAAGAAAGGCTAGGCTAAGGGAGAAGAAACACAAGACATCTTGAGCACAAGACATAGTGAGAGTGAGTTGGGTGGAAGACTTACATTCAAGTGTGACCATCAATCACTTTGGAAGCTAGGATTATGGATTCTGTCAATAATTCAAACTTCTAAAGAAAGGCTAGGTTAAGGGAGAAGAAACACAAGACATCTTGAGCACAAGTGGAGAGTGAGATCTCAGAGATTGGGCTGAAGATTTACATTCAAGTGTGTTAGGTTTGAAGAAGGTGCAAGGGATAGCAAGGGGCATACATATCAGCTGGGTCAATTACATATTCTTGTTGTATATATTTTACTCTGTTAATTATTGTCCCAAAAAGAAAATCATTATAAATTATAAAATTTAATGAATAAAACACATATTTGAAAGGTATAAAGGTTGTGTCTATGTAACTATCTAATAATGATTTAATTTTACTATTACTTATTATAATTGTTAAAAATCTAATTTTTTTATTATTTCGTATATTTGATTGTTAAAAAATTAACAAAAATAGTTTTAAAATATATATAAATGAAAGTAATAAGACTTATATAAAATATTTGACTTCGAATAAATTGAAGTAATATAAATTTAATTTAAGAAAGAGAAATACGATTGAGTAAGCTTCCTAACAACTCATGGCACCCATAACCTATTATAATAACCTAAATTTATATTATGTAGCAAATAATACTTTGAAATTTGGTTCGAAAGGTTAGATAGCGCCTATCTTTAAAACCAAATATATTAATGAAAAAACGACATTTTAATCCAATTGTGTTGTCCATGCAAACGGAAACCATCCATCACAACTGATTAACATCCATCTGAGTAAATGAAACAAATTTAACACGTGCCTTTGAACACAAGAAGCTGCCCCTTATTCCATAAACAAGTTCAATCTGTATATATTTTCAACATGCTTTTGCCCCGAAGTGAGTTTGACATTTTGTTCTGTGGAGCAAGTACGTGAACCTATCAACCTGCTCAAATCTGCACAATATAAAAAACATGATATGCTTTCGTCAAAAACGAATAGGTCAAATGCTAAAGTCTCCTGCACTCTGGAACATATAATTCTTTCTAGAAACACTGATTCTGAAAAGAAGAAAAGTTGTAGATTAGACAACAGTGCAATAGGCCAGCCGCCGACACAATCGTATGATAATCAACCTCCACACAAACATTCGTATGTCTCTCACACATTCCTCCAAGAAAATTCAGATATCAAAGTTGTACGGACAGATGGTATGGCCCACCAGTTGATATGGGTTGCCCTACTTTTTCGGGCCTTCGTGATTCAGGATGGTCGCGGGTTCAACCGACTTCTTTCCTTCAATCCTAATCAAACAGAATTCCAAAAATGATTTGCTAAAAGCAGTGGTCTATAATGAGACTTTTTGAAAGTTTTTTCGGTGGGTTTTTTTGTCAAAATCTGGTAGTAATTTATTGGAATCGCAAGTTTGATAGCTAGTTTCTGCACAATCAAAGCGTACCAGGGGTTTTCAGGGTGGTGAATCCAAATATGCAGTTAAAAAACCTTTTAACTGCAACAAATCAATATTTAACCTCAATTTCTTCCGCCGGATTCCGTCACCAGAATCTCCAAAAAGTCGCATTATAGACAACTCCTTTGCTAAAAACATATCAACTTCCTTGAGTTTTAGATAAGCATGGTAAAAGGAAATATAATGGGGCGTAAACCATGCTATCAAGCAAGGGACCGTTGCGGTTGCTCTTTTGCCTATTTATCCTTGCATTCCTTTGTAGTTTTATTTTGTTCTTGCTTTGGCCATGGATTAGTCGTCATCTTCAATAATGGTGGGGTTGGATGAAGTGCCTTTTGCTCCGTCATTTGTGAGAGGGTCACTTAAACCAATACCAAAAACCCCTATATATTGTTTCAAATAAGTACTTAAATATCTTAATTGTGTGGGGTATCTTTTGTGTCAATTTTTAGGGCGTGAGCCACCATGGTCTTGACAATCCAATGGGTCTCAATAATATTGGAAATTTTTGTTTCCTAATTGTAGGAATCGATAGGATTAGGGACTCAACATGTACCTCTTCAAAGATATAGCCTTTTGTCAATTTCTTCCTCTTTTCTTCCACCCACTTCTCTAATTCCTCCATTTCTTGTTGAGTTTCCTATGAGCACTTGTTGTAGTAAAGATTTTCATATTCTAGGCATCTCCAATAGCTTGGGAGGGATGATTGGGATGTGTAGAGGATGAGGTCCTACCAACCCAAACATTGTGCTTATGCTTCCTCCCTCCTTTACTTTGTTCAACACCCCTTGCCATTCTACTATAATAACTAGGAACTCTTCCAACAACTGTTAGAGTTAGTCTTTTCCAATGCTTCTTTTTCTTATGAGCTAACTATAGCGAATTGTAAGCTTACGTAGGCATTTGTATATGCTTAGTTGTCATAGTTATCTTTAACCGACATTCTCCCCCTTTTTTATACAATGGAGGTGTTTTATGTACTTGTACAAGTGTGATTAATACCATGAGTAATTGATACTCCTACATGCTATCAGGGTGGACCCCTCCTACCCTACTGAATCCTAGTTTTTTCTTTATTCTTTTAGATCTGAATGGGGTTTTCGTTAAGTCTTATGTTGATTTTTACAGGTGTCTTCCATATCGATAGTTATCTTCTATGACTACAATCTTTTCACATTATTATTCATTAATTCCATCATTCAGTAATTACACTAAAGACATCAACCATATAGCAAATAAGACATTAGGATCATAAAGAGACCGCCACACAAATAACACAAAGTTTAACCCAACGAACCTTTTCCTTAGAGAATCAATGAAACAAGAGATGCATCTAACCAACAAAAAATACCAACCACTAAGGACCAAGTCAACCCTCCACAATTTTTTCCACAAAAGCTTTGCAACAAGGTCAAGAAACATCCTCCGAATCTGCCTCAAAACTTCACTTTCCCACAGAGATGTATCACAGAGATAAGGAATTCAAGAGGACTAAATCACATCCAACAAATCTACTTCAGACCTCACATTGTACCACAGAGACATGCCGCAAGACCTTCACATGATTCCAGAAAGATATAGCCTGGGAGTTTCGCATGGTTCCACAAAGAAATATAACCTCAAAATTTAAATTTTTACTGCCTCATAGTGTGAGTTCTCTACCTCATAAATGTGATCTAACTGCCTTAGAAAATGCGATTTATCTACCTCAGATCAATGACCTACTTGTCTTTTATCAATGAGTTGTCTTGCCTCAAATAAGAGAATTGAATCGTGTCCTTGGAGGAGAGTGAATAGGCTCTATTTATAGTGTTCTACCTGTTAGTATCCTATGGTCATAGTAGTCAGAAAACAAGTTTTGTCTTTCAAATTGTTTGGAAAATGTGTAAAAGGTTAGGCTTTGATCTTCTAGAGATCAAGCTATTGGTTTTATTATAGAATAAAGTTTCATTATTGAATGTAATTGTGTCAAAGTGTGTGAAGGGTCATGAGAATAGTCATTGGTATCTTGAGAGGTCACGTTAAGTGGGTCTAGGGTCATGTTTAATCAAAAGATCATGAGTGAGGTCATGTTGTCATGCCTTATTATCATTGGCACAAATTTGTAGGGTCCCTTGGTTAGTTAGAATGTCAAATATCAATCATCCATGACGTCATTTTAGTACAATATTTAGGAGGATAGCGTTGTGATTTTGACAAGTGTTGCACATTCATCATTCAAGTTCAAAATCGTAACGATCGCCCATTAAATTCGCATTCAACCTCCTTGGGAGTCCAAATGCATGGTTAATCTTCATAAATACCTCAGAGCCCTTTCATTTCTCCATCAAAAGCTTTTTATAGGGTGATTGGAATTCATTGCGCAAAGGAGGCAGAGGAAGTGTTGCACTCACAGAGAGGTGTTGCGCCCACAGACAAGTGTTGTGCTCAGACACAAGCTGATCCAAAATGGATCTAAGATAAACTTCTAAGTCTAAAGTGTTCCTCATAGAGGAAAGTGAAAGTCCAAGGATGCTCCTGGAAATAGTTCCATTGCATAGATCTTTCCATTCTGAGTCTACTGCAATTTGAATGGGCTAAAATGGACTTTCAATGAAGAAGTTATCGTAAAAAGAAGTTTGCCTTTGTCCTTTGAAAAGGAGGCAAACTTATATAAATAAGACTTAAGGGAAAATGTTTTTTTTAACATAAAAACCCTTAGAACCCATCGCATCGCATGGGTTCATCGCATCACAATAAACAAAGGGAAAGGACTTAAAATAGGCACAAAGGCCTTCGGTGGACCCAACGATTTACAAATCAAACGAGCAAACCTTTTGAGTTTCGAAAGGAAGGGGAAGTAAGCGGTATTTCGAGTGAGCCTTAGGCGGTAAGCAGTATTGGACGGGCTCCGCTCGATTCCATACATTGACTGACGCGTGGCACGGCGGAGGAGAGAGGAAACCGCTTTTTTAGGCGGTTAATCCCCATGTAAGTTACGCGCCCAAAATGGACTGTCAGTCGTTGGATTAGCGGTCGCGGATCAACAGTCAGGATTTGATCAGCGGATCAGCAATCGGCATGACCAAAAGAAAGAACCCCCAGGCCGTTACCGATGTGATATGTTGATTGCGATAAGCGACGGGGCCAATAGCGATCAGTGATATCGACGATCGGCAATCGGCGAACCCCCGATACAAAGGGCCAATGCACTGCGATATGCCACTATGCGACTTGCAATAAAGGGTGGACCCAATTGGAATTATAAGCCCAATTGCATAACATTTGAAATCCGAAAATTCAGATTTTCAATGTATTTCCCATGTAAATGGGTTTTTGGCCATTTGGCCATGCGATAATGCATTGCGATATTGCGATGGATGGTAGACCCGAAAGGGATTATAGACCCGATTTCATAGATTTTGAAATCTGGGAATTCGGGATTTTTGTGTATTCCCATGTATTGAGGTTTTTATACCTCTCGCCTAAGCGATAGCAATAAGCGATATTTGGACGGACCTGATAGGTTTATAGGCGGATTCCATAAAATTTGAAATTCAGACTAAAGGCCCATGATGTGTTTTGCATGTGTTTCCTGTGTGTTTCTATTATTTGGCTAACACGGCCAGAGGAAGGCAAAACAATCTGGTTTTCTTGCCCGCTTGTTCTTTTCCATTTCTAAATGGATTCTTGTGAGGAAACAGTCGGGTTCTTCAATGATGGAGGACTGTAACCGATGCATGATAAAAACACAGAGAGCACAAGTGTTGAAGGTAGCTGAAGGTTGTCGAGGGAGCTGGAGGACTGAAAAAGGTCATTTGAAGGTTGCTAAGAGTTGCTTGGAGGTCAAGCTGACTACAGAGGCACATAGAGGCCGACAGAAGCTCAAAGAGAGCTAGAGCTAGAGCCACGAGCCAGAGCCAAAGCTAGAGCCAAAGCCAAAGCCAGAGCCAGAGCCAGAGCCACGAGCCAGAGCCAGAGCCACAAGCCAGAGCCAAAGCTAGAGCCAGAGCCGAGAGCCAAAGCCAAAGCCAAAGCTAGAAAGCCTGAGAGCTTCAGAGCCAGGGACAAGATGGTGTTCTAAGCCCATTGTGTTCAGTGTATACTAGTGGAGTTGAGAGTGGAAATTGCAAAAGGACTTTTCCATAATCCCAGAGCGCCTAGTCAAGTTGACTAGAGCTCAAGG
>APFE030153329.1:24833-76346 GCA_000404065.3 Pinus taeda
TTTAGCATTTGCCATTTACAAAATTACAAGTTACAAATATCTAGAATGATAGAATCCAAACTTTCAAACCCAAGTTACCCAACCAAATGGCAAGCAAATGCCAAAAACAATGAAAAAACATAAACAATGTTTAAAAAACATGAAAACAAAAAACAAAAAATTGGTTCCCATAGCCATACCAAGCTACCCATCCCAAATCAATGAAGAAATACAAACAATCCTTTAAACACAATGAAAACAAACAAAAAATGGTGCCCATATGAAGTTTTTCAACAAAAAAAAATTAAAAACATAGAAAAACATTGTTTTGAAACAATGAAAACTAAAAAAAATCAACCTACATACCGTTTCTACGGTGAAAATAGTGATCTCCTCTCGAAATGGTGAGTGTAGACCCTTTGAATCGGCGAAATCGCCCTCCAAACCCTCTCTCCCAGCTCAGAGCTCTTCCTAACCCGCGCGCTGTCCAAATGGGCAAAAAAAATCGAATTTTTTCATATAAAACCCGCTGCCCCGCGCCCTGCCGCTTTTTTGGCAAAAAATCGCGATTTTTTCAAAAAAATCGCGATTTTTTCAAAAAAATCGGGAAAAAAAAAAAAAAAAAAAAAAAAAAAAAAAAAAAAAAAAAAAAAAAATTACGCGATTTTTTCCCTTAAAAATCGCGATTTAATCGCCAAGGGGAAAAAATCGCGATTTTTTGAAAAACGCGCGATTAAATCGCGATTTTCACAACACTGATTTTGGCCAAGCATTAAGGTTAGGGTTTTGTTGGAAATCAAGAAATTTGTCATCTTTTTGGTGAGTGGAGGTTTGAAAAGGAGCATCGGGAATGTTAACTTCATCAATAGGTTGTACATATTATTTAGAGACCTCAGTGTTGATCAAGACCCATGGAGGACAAGTTTCAATGCGCTTTTGCTAAAAGTGAAATTTTGAGAGTTGAGATCTTTATGTGATGAAAGAAAGTTTCTTAAGGAGGAAGCTGAAGATGTCCAGGCCTTTTCAAACATGCAAAAGTCATCAAGCAACTTAGGGAGTGATCAGAGCTACTTCAACCATAGAGTGTTGCACTTTTCTACTGCGGTTTTGTGTTTCTGTTGAATTATGAGGTTGTGCGGCGTTGACGCTTCATCTTTTTCACCAAGATTTTCATGCCAAATATTTATGTAATTTTTTTATGCTCATGGTAAATGTTATGAGGCATTTAAGGACTTATACGCTCGAATTAGACTCAGTATTTAATGTAAATATGATTGAAAAACTTTGGTCAAACAGTTCCTGTTTTTCTGGGAAAAAATATATATATATAATAAAATTAAATAAATAAATAAATAAAAATAAAAAAATGGGTTATATTTTCATTGCATTAGGTAGAAACATAAATCCTATTATGGAACTTGGTTCCTAGAGGTGGGAACTAATGTGTTTTCATCTATTTATGATGTAATTGTAATTGAGAAAATGGTTGTTCAGGTTTAAGAAGAAAGAACATTGTGCATGTTGTATTTTTTATTTTCCAATGAATGAAAGACAGAGGTTTGATTTATAGGGATTCTTGTGTCAACTCTTGATGGTGTTATTCTTTTCTCATGTTGTAAGTTTGATTTGTGTTATTTCCATGTCATGAATCTATGTCTTCATGTTTGGTTGAACCATAATTTATCTTAAAATTCATTTTAAAATGATCTGATATAGTTTTCCAAGTAGTCTATGTTTTCTTATTAAAAAAACATTAGAATTCATACTATAGTTTTATGCTCTACATGTTGTTTTCATCATTCTTATACTCACTCTCCTACATCGAATTAATTTAATTAGACCATCAGGAAAGCCTACTTGCCCCTGTAGAAGACCCCTCATCTCTTCATCCTATCACTAGAAACATAATCAACTTGACATGAATCCATGCCCAATGTATTTGTCTTCTTTCCTGCCAGCAAATTTGTAAAGCTTATACACCACTGAGCACCATACCTAGCCTAATATCCAAGTGATTGAACATTTCAGATAGAGAGAGTCCTCTCTGAAGTTGGAAGGGCTAGATTCCAACTTCCAAGTGGTTTGTGGTTATCTCTGAGTTTCTCTTTTCAGCCTAGGGAAATTATGGAGTGCTAACACTGTCCATGTGAAAAAGTGTGACCCATGGGAACACCGACATAACACTTGGAGGGTAGAATTGGTCACTTGTGGCGTCAAATACAAATTCGAAATTTCATTTTCCCGCTCTTGATGAGCCTTATGATTTTTATTTTTGAATACAAAATAAATATTTGTCCTTTTTCTTGCAAGCATGAAGAGCATGCCTCAAACAAATTTTCCTTTACAAATATAATTCATTTTCCAATATTACATGTATAAATAAAAATATTATGAAGACTGGCCATACCTACGAAAATTCAACAATGTTTGATAATGATTTAAAGAATATGTATGTTTAGATTGAAGGCTTTAACTCTTAGATTTGATGGTTCTTGTTGTATATTGGTGAGATGTCCATTGTTCGGTGAAGGCCGCAATGAATCATATGGCCTAGATTTGGTTGCATCGAATCTGGATTTGTATTCTCATTGAAATATCTTTGCATTTGAATCTTCTAGCCCTCTTCTTGCATATCATACTTTCATGTAGTTAGATGATTAGCAGGTACATGGGTTGAGGTGTTATTCCCATATTTTACCTCATTGAATGGTTATTTGGTCCATCAAGTGGTTAGAAAGATGTCATCGCCATGTACTTCAGCATGCCAGAGGTCTTCATGCTCCTGGAAAAACTAACTTCATAAGTCTTAGCAAACTACTAGATATTGTCAACTGGTGTCTCCATGGCTTTAGAGGATTCAATTGCTTTAAATAATGATTTTTATTTATGGATAGTTCTTAAGAACATACTATGGAAGTTAAGTAAGGCTACCAAAGGAACTCATGATAATGTGTGGACCATTGACGCCGCCTCACAAATCGATGGAGGCTAGAAAAATATTTCTTGACCCAAAAACCAACAAATGAGTTGTTATGTTGGAATATGCCATAATGTTGAGTGGTGATCGATATGATAGACATTTTAATATTTGGTGAAAATGCATATAACCCGTTTTGAGTTCATGGCCCTATTTTCACAGAATGACAAGGTTTTATTTTATTCACAATATGAAATATGGGTTAAATACTTTAGGAACTTCGTGAGAAGAAGGAAGTTGAATAAAGTTGCAGCGAGGTTCATCATTTGCAATCCATCATTGTTTTTTTGCAAAAAGAAAATGTTATGCTTAAGAATTGCTTCTAGAGCACTCTTGCTAAGAAAATCAGGTAGGTTTACCATCTGTAGTCAACCATGGGAAATTATTTCCATAATATTACAAATGAGTTTAAGGAAAAGATTGACCTCCTCGATTATTTGAAGGAGGAAGATGAGTCCTTATTTGACTCAGAAAATGCAATTTTGAAGAAGCAATTTTTCAAATTGGAATAGCAAAATAATCAATGAGCTATGGAGGTTTTCTATTTAAAAGTCTCAATGGAACTGCTTCGTGAAGAAGCAGGCGCTCTTCAAGCAACAGTGTTGTATTTTCACAACAGTTGATTAAGAAGGATGAGGTCATTCAGGACTTGCAAGAGTGCAGAAAACACCTTGAGTTAAAAGTTAGTCACCTTTAGAATGCTCAAAAGGAGAATTTTATTTTTGAGTTATCAATCCCATCTCTTGATGTTGATAATGATGATTTTGTTTTACCTAGCTTTGAAAAAATCACCATCAGTATTGGCTCTTGATTGTTGAGCGAAATGGGATATATCGAAGGATGACTTATGAAGAATGGACCAAAAAATGAGTCATATCAATGTCCCCATAAGGATTATTGGAAGTTAGCTAACAATCGCCAATATTGGTCACATAGCAGACCTACATTTAGATCATTGTAAAAAAAATGTGAAAGGATGAATCGTGGACAAATTTTGACCATCAAGATTGATTATGGTTGTTGGACAGTTGGCATTATGTGCATGGTCAGTGGCTTACTAAAGGCATCTGCAAGTGTGTTAGCATTGATGTCAATAGTCAAGCTCAGGAGTTGTATTCTGCAGTTGGCTTACCTAACAACTGGTAGGAGTGTTGCCATTGATGTCAACCAGACAAGCTTGGTTTCTTGGTGCAGCAGATGTTGGTAGTAGTGGCTCAGGAGGAATCTCTTGGTACCTACAGGCTTCATGTAGAGAATCATCACAGTAGAAAGCTTATGGGAGAAGCTATCAAATAATGATCATAGTGATGGCCCAGGATGGAAGTCCATGGGAGCTGCGGACCTCATGCTAAGGACACATTATGGATGTGATTCCTAGTTGTCTTGAGAGTTCAGAAGCAGAAGATTTGCAGTGATTTTAGAGCCATATTTTGAGGTATTATATGGGATCAATAGCTAATTGGACTCCCTCCATTCAAAATTACTCTCGAAGATATTTCCAACAGTATGCGGAAGTCCATAAATGGACTTGTGGTTCAATAGTTATGGCCTATTGAAATTCAGGGTGATTAAAGCCTTAAGCAGGGAGGAAGATCAGAGATCGGAGGTCCCACATATCAAACCCCCGCAAATCAGAGATAGAAGCATTAGAGGACTCGCAAGTTGAAGTTTGGAGGTTCTAAGGTGCATTGCACATCAAATGCAATTCATCGATCAGCGACTAGCGATATCGTATGTCGGAGGTCCCGGCATATCGGTAATCAGAGGATCTAAGGTGTGGCACAATAGTTAAGGCATTGTTGAATAACGACTTGTGATCCTACATGTCAGAGGTCCCAACAGATCGAACATCAGAGTCAAAGGTTCCAGCTTGCAGAGAAACAACTAAGGCAATTCGTCGATCAGTGAATGTCAATTGAGGATAAAAAAGGGGGTCGGGATTGTGCATCCTTTTTTAAGTCGTCGAGGAGGCCAAAAAGGAAAATACAAAGGAATTTGGTGAAAAACCAGAGTAGGTGAGGCCTCTTTCTCTCTCCTACAAGTAGGACATGTGGAGGCATCCGGTTGGGTCCGATAAGGACAAATGGTAGTCTCAGACGAACTCTGATGTGGACAAGTGGTAGGATCTGATTGGTTCCGATAAGGGACACTTGGTTGCTAATGTCATCATGACATGACAGTACATAGGGACACATGGTAGGAAGTTTTGGTGTTTGGAGGTGGCCTAATGGGCCATATCTAGGTGACACGTGTCTCCACTCAAAAGATGTCATGTGACAGGTGATGACGTCACATTGGCAATCGAAAATCGGAGGTTTGGAATGGTTGGCACATTGGCCACCTTGGTGAATCGTCGATTAGAGGGCTCCGATTTGAGGGCTAGCAGGTGATCGTGAAATCTTAAGGAAACGAAGGCTAGGGCTTAGCATAGGAGCCTATCAGTAATCAGCAATCAACGATTTATGGTTATTGGCATAAGGTGCAACAGGTAGAATCCCCTGATAAAAGGGTTTCATTGGTATTAAGCGCATGTGCTTGAAATAAACACAAAACCAATGGCGTAGTGATTAACAAAGGAAAAGCTATGATAAAGCATGATACAAAGGAGAAAAGTACCCCAACACGATGTTAAAGGGCTTAACACCTTAAGGCTAAGCCCCTAGTCACAACACCTGGTCCTATGGTGGAGATGCAGCAAGGAGCTAAACCAGAAGGGGCTTGAATATCGTAGATCGGAAATCGGAAATGTGTAACATTGCGCCACTGTGGTGTTGCTATGAAAAGCTCTGATATCTTAGTACAAAGGTGTATTATGGCGTATGGGTCGGCAACTGCAGGAGTGAATTCCAAAAAGAGGAATTGGTCACTGAAGATGCTTCGTGCACGCTTTGTAGATTTAAGTGAAAAACATTGATGCCATGCAGAGGTACAGCTAAGCTCGGTGAGCCTTAAATAGACAGGGAGAGCTACAGACAGAGAGGATTGTGCCTAGGTTGACTTTTTAGGTGAACTAACCTGTGGCAGACGCAATAGGCATGGAGAGCCTCAGTGATGGGAGAGTTGCAGACAGAGAGGACTATTCCTGGTTTAAGTAAGCAGGTGGATTGAGAGTTAATTCTTTGTATGGAGAAACAATCAAGTGCCCATTTTCTTAATGAATGTAGGGTCATAAACCATGATCGATGTAGACAACAGAGTGCAAGGCCATGCCAAGGTGCAATTCACAGTGTTGATCGAGGATAGTGTGACAACATTGATCGAGGAGACATCAAAGGAACAAAACCGAGGAGCTTGATAAATAAATTGAGGGGAAAATACTATTGTTTCCATAGAGCCAAGAGGAAAGAGATATGATTAAGTGCACTGATATGAGAGTCTAATTGAAAGCTAGTTCTATGTGTAAAGGCTGACAATGCCTTAGCAGAAGTAAAGAGACCCTAAGAGGAGCACTCTATGTGTTAGGGCGAAAGTGCATGTGCGTTGAGTAAAAGGAAGAGGTGCATGCACTGTGTGAGTAAGGCTGAGTGTGTGATTTTGAGAGCATAAGCCCAAGAGTTGAGCCTGTGTTGTGTCAATCAAGGCCGAGAACAGATTGTGCGTTGTGTAGAGCAGAGTGGTTGAGTGTTGAGCTATTGAAGAGCATTGCAGAGAGTTGCAAAGTGCAGCAGAGTGAGTAGAAATCAAAAGTTTTTATCAGGCAGAGTTGATGCCAAACTACGGAGAACAACCAGTTCTTATTTGAATGTGGGTTGGTGCTTGCAATACAGGGAGTTGGTGCTTCCATTCTCTAGTGGGTGATTGAGAAGGCTTGGGGATTGGTGCCTCCTGCAAGTTGGTGCTTGCATAAGAGTTGCAAGTTGGAGCTCGCAACAAATTTGTGAGGTTGGTGTCTCACATGGTGCTTCTGGAAAGCTAGAAAGGTATTTACAAACAGAGGGAGTTGATGCTTCTTGCTATTCGGTGCTAGAAAATAATCAAAGGGATTTGGTGCTTCTTGTGATTGGGTTCTCACAAAAAAAATTGATGTAATAGAGTAGGTGCTCCTATTTACATCAATAACAACAACAAGCTTTGTGGTTTTTCCCGAAAGGGTTTCCATGTGAAAAACCTTGTGTCTAATGTGTATGATGCTTATGTTTTGTTTGCTTGTGTGTTGAGTTTATGTTGCTGTCATATGATATATTGTTTTTGGTTATATGGTTGGATGTCAAGTTTAAATAACAAAATAAATTGGCATAAAGAAGTAAAATTAGCCTTAATATTGATTCACCCCCCCCCCCCCCCCCCCCTCTCAGTATTATAATTGTTTCCAACAATGGTTGGATTAATGGATAATCATGGAATCATTTGAATATATATTTTCAAACTTCGTACCTTTGTGTCTCTTTGGTTGTGCAGTTGTACAAAGTTCCTCTTGTTAGTTTTTGAATCTTGTTGCTCCCTCAGTTGTGTTTCGAGGGGGAAGTTGTTGATGATAGAGATTTTTTATTCTCTCCTCCCACAATTGTGTTTTGAGAGGGGGTGAAGTTTCATAATGATAGATATTATTTTTGTTGTTGTGTTGATTGCATTGCTAGTAGATTCTTCTTTGTGATGGTGAAATTGCTTAATCATCTTCCTGATTGTTGTTGTACTATGTTTGAGTTGATTTTCCCATACTTACAGGGCTCATTGTTTGTTTGTTGATTCATGGTGTTGCTTTTGTTTGAAGTCTTTGTCCTTGTTCTTTACCAACACCTATTTTCTTTGAAGTATTTCTAGAGAAGTTGACAATGTTTGATGCTCTTGTGCCTCTATAATGTTTTCTACTTCAGAGATCAACCAAATTCATTGATATTTCATGGCTCTCATCTTTCCCGTTTTGGTACTTCATCTTTTTGTACTTCCTGATTGGAGCAAGCCTCTATTCTTTCAATTTAGTGGATTGTTGTGGGATCTATAGTTTTAGGTCCATGCTTATTTGAGCATTGGCATATTTTTCTCTTTTGGAGAGGAGTTTTTTTCCTATGGGTTTTCTCCTTTTCTCTGCTTATGAGATTTCCTACTTGGCTACCTTATTAGGCCTTGTTGTAATGACCTAATTTTTTCCTTATGTTTAGTCTCTATGTTTCAATTAAGAGGAGGGGTGCAAGGGTTGCTAGAATTGTTCTTTTCCAATGCTTCTTTTCCTAATGAGCTAGCTATACTAAGTTGTAAGCTCACATAGAGATTTTATATGCCCAGTTGCCATAGTTATCTTTAACTGACATTGGACCTCCTCCACTGTTATATAATGGAGGTCTTCTAAGTACTTATACAAGTGTGATTAATACCACAAGTAATTGATACCCTTACAACAACAGCACCTCAATTGTGCAATTCGTCTACCACAAAAAATGGATTAAGAAAAAAAATGTTAACTCAATAACCTTTCGCTTGCTTGGCTTAAAGCTTTGGCCACTGAGAGCCTTTTACATTGCTAACTCTTTATCCCTATTGAGAAAACCACAAAAACTAAAAAACTTACAAACAAAACAACATATAACTCAAGTCACTAATTACAAACCAAAAAATAAATTAATGATGTCTCACATTTTGATAAATGTCTGTTACCTTACTAACTCTTTATCCTATTAAGAAAACCACAAAAACTTAAAAGCTCGGAGATAAAACAACATATAACTTAAGTAACTAATTACAAATCAATTAATAATGTCTCACCTTTTGATAAATACCTTTTACATTGCTAACTCTTTGTCTCTATTGGAAAAACCACAAAAATTAAAAAACTTTCAAACAAAACAACAAATTAATAATATCTCACCTTTTGATAAATACCTTTTACATTGCTAATTCTTTATCTCTGTTGAAAAAACCACAAAAATTAAAGAACTTACCAACAAAACCACATATAACTTATATCACTAATTACAAACCAAAAAATAAATTAATGATGTCTCACTTTTTGATATAGCCTTTAAAAAATAAAAAATAAAACCTTAAAAAAATCCTGTCTTTTTTCTATATGAAAATTTTATATAAACGTTTTTATTGATTAAAAAATTTAAAATGATATAATAATCATGATAATACTTACCATACCCAAATACCAAATTTTAATGGAAATAATAATTAGGTATTTTACTTTAAACGTTTATGAAAAAGTTTCACTTAAACTTTGCCGACTCTTTTAGGTATTCCTGCTCTTTGAAAGCTGCATCTTTTATTTGAGATGTATCCAGCAAAGAAACAAAAGTGGAAGATAACTCTCACACTTTTCTACAGGTAAACGTGGGCAACGCTGTCCGGCCACGTAAGGAAGTTGATACCACACGACTCATAGTATTTCATTCGAGCAAGCAAAACTATTAAATCCATAATATCAAAAATATTTTTAATGTATAACATTTTTAAATTTTTAAATTATTTTCAAAAAAATATTGTATTAATAGTAATAAGATATTTTGTGTGTTTAGGCTTCTGTGATTTATAATAAATTAAGCAAAGTTTTTTTGGTAGAAATCATATAAGAGAAATTTGTGATCAAAAATTTCTCCTAAGCAATAAAATATATTTGCATGTGTGTTTTAAAATATATTGATTTTCAATATTTAAACATTAAGATGTGTGAGAAGTGATGATATTCAAGGTATTTTAAGGATGATGTTTAGGGCTTTTGCAAATTTTGGTGAGCTTAAAGGATAGATACGAAGAATGGTGGATTTCTCTTTCAGAAGGAAAACCAAATTTTCACTTTGATGATCTTTAGATGTGTGAAGCCTCGTAATAATGAAAGTATAGGGTTTAGGTTTAATATTTTATTTTACAAACCAATTTTAAGTTTTGAATGTCATATGGATATTGGTCTATACACATTAGGTTTCATAATTTTAGTTGATTGACACGATTTTTATTATCAATTCAATGGTGTAGATGGATTCTTATTTTGAATGGAGGGGAGACATTCTATATATTGCTTTTATGTCTTTGGCATCTAAATTGATAAAATATGAGAATCCAGATTAATTTATTAATCAAATGCAAGAAGTGTTGTCTCAAAATAGGTACACTATCTTGGACACACAATCTGTTGGTTGAGAGAATATCTCAACCACACACCAATGTAGGAAATAGATCCTAACTACTAGGAACACACTCCTTTACTTAGTAAGAATCACAACTGAGACAAGTAGTAAGAAGATATTCCAACACTCCCCCTTAATGAGTACTTGTCTCCATATCAATCTGTAAAATCTAGTTGTGGTCAAATATACCAAAAAAAATATGTTGATGTCCATATAAAGGAACAACCATCTATCAGAATGCATGGGTGTCAACCACTGCAACCGCCAGTCTTGTAGGATGTCCTTCGCATACATGGTTCTCTCAACCATTATAGCTGCATACATGTACTTGTACATGTAAATCCCCCTAAATATAAAATTTCACGTCATGGAGTCTAAAACCAATATGGCCTACCCAAGTGTATCCATCCTGCATGACACACTCTTCCACGGTGTTAAAACTCTCTTACAGAGGGAACACATAATAAAGGGTATGCATGACTCTCTGGGTCTTACATCAGA
Organism: Pinus taeda; assembly: GCA_000404065.3. Lineage (NCBI taxonomy): Eukaryota > Viridiplantae > Streptophyta > Pinopsida > Pinales > Pinaceae > Pinus > Pinus taeda. The sequence goes on from APFE030153329.1 coordinate 35,355, forward strand.
TACATACAACATTTCAAGGCCTCAACCTAACCATTACAAAGCAATCTATGACATATAGATTTGCTATAATTACAATGTGCGACTCATAATACATCAGTCATCTGTTCCACAAACTCACACTAATTCAAACAAACTCGATTGTCCATCATCCTCCAATCTCTGATGCAGATCCTCTAATACCATCTTCACTGTCATGTCTTCATCATATCTGGTTGTTAAGAATTCCTACAAATAAATTTGTCTATTGTTGGTATGGCCAATTGCAACAGAGACACAAATGTGTGACAATAGTTGGCCACAATAAATGTCACAATAATACAACATCTAATTCTTTTAACCAGATTTACACGAATGACATTTTTACCTGAAATACATTCATCAAGATGAAGGTTGGAGTCAAGGCATCATGTGATGAATATAGAATCCACTCAAGTCATATATTTTCACAAGGTCAAAATCATATTTAACGCAGCAAATAGCAAAATCTACGAACTGGTGGAGCCCACACGGAACCATGCTTCACGTTGGCTCCATGAACTCCTTCGTCCCGAATCTCGCAATTGTTCACCAAATCGGCTTTAGTCATGCCTATTCCACTGTTAATAATGGTGAGGCACTTGAACTCTGTTCGACACCTCCAATGTCGGGGTAACGAACAAACCTTGGAACAATTTGTTTCCATTGACGAAAGTCTTACAAACTCTCCATGTCTTGGAACCAATCTTTGTAGTATTCGCAGCAACAATAGAGACTGTTTCATTTACATTATGATCATATCCTCCTTCTCGAACCTTAGCGGTAATATCCTCAATACTTTTTCTTTTTGAACCACATTAGTAGCAGATTATGCAGTCGATGTAGGAACTAGTGACAACCGACCTAACCCATGAGAGACTACAGTATCCTTAAGAACATCACCCTGAGCATTCGTGGACGGAGGGGGTTGACTGGCAGTAGATCCAAAGCCTACATACTTTCCACCTTGACAACTCTATGGCCACGACCGGTTGTTACCGCAGCCTCTCATGTTTTCAAACTCATCGGTAAAGACAACATAGTGTGATTCAATACACAGATGTTTCTCTGCAAACTTCACCATCGACATTGTGTCAATGGCACTCTCTTGGCACTGCCCAATGTGCATTCTTTGCCTCCTAGAACTGCACATTTCAAAACCTCAATACGAAATCCCAAACTCTGTATCCCAAAACTGCGTAATCACCTTGTCCCCTATGTCTTTGAGAACTACAGAGTTGGCTGAACCAATGTCCGGCCCCTCACCCTATCTCACTGAGCTCCCAAACTTCACAATATTCTTCCTCAGCCTAACCTGAACTGCGCATTACGTAGTCTTAGAGTACAAGCTCCGCCCCTTACTTCCTAAGCTATGAAGCCACATAGTCACTAGGCCTTTCCCTTGGCCCACCACTAGTTCTGGTTCAGTCACTGAATCATCATGCAACATATTAGATAGGGATTTATCATAGTGATGGCATTTTGTCATGAGTTGATTTTAGACACAGAAACTCTACCATGTTATGTAAGGATGATAAATAAGGAGATGGAGAAGGAAGACATGTTAGATGACACCTACAGAGCTAAGGATAAAGTATGATCATGAGGAAATAAGACGAAGGAATACTTGAATATGATTAGGACCGCATGAAGACTCCATATGATTTACAACCCTTTGAGGATAGATATGAAAAACAAAGAAAATCTCTCATGAAGTTGAAGTAGTAAGGAAAACTTATCATTGCCACATCATTATGTCATCAATTTCATGTATTTTCGCAAACATTGAAACTCATTTCATGTATTTTCTTTAAGTGTTTTGGTCCCGTTTGAAACGTAGGAAAAGTGTCGTATTTTCGCATACTCGCTATTGAAGAACATGTAAAATACTATTCTAATGGTTTCAAGGGTCTAACTTTGTGTATATGAGTTGTCTTAGCCATGTAAACTGTAGAAATTCTCACTGTAGATCACCTGATAATGCAATATACTAAAGCAAAATACTTGATCTACTTCTACAAACAAACTTGCGGAAGCTTAATTGATTTTGAGCAAGATCAAATAGAACACATATAATATAGAATGAGAAATCAATCACACATGAACATAGAATAATACTAAGGGGAAAACCTAAGCTAAAAACCCTGTTATCTGTATTATCATACAAGTGGAAATATCTCAGGATTACACAAAGCTTTAGCTCACAAGCTATCCATCTCTCAGTACAATCCCTCACTACTGCTCATAGACAGATTAGATAACACATATGCCTTCCTTCAGTCCTCCAAGCCTCCTATTTCCTTGTGCAGTTTCTCCTGGGTCCTCCAGCTACAACCTGTGTGATTCTCACCTTACACACAACACTGACCTCTGAAATAACTGCGCAATCCTGAAGGAGATAATTCCTTCTGCATGGATGAGTTTCCTTTATAGGAAAATTCCTCCAAGTGATAGTGCATTATCCCTTCCTTTAATCTCAACTGGGTCTTTCTCTGAACTCACATGCATGAGTTATTTATGAGAGAATATTCAGTTGTGTGAAGTACACTAGTTACATGCATGCATGCATTAACTGACTAAACTCACAATTAGTTTCTCCAACTATTTGGAACTAATTTAACTGGACTTAAATCAGTTAATTGAGTTAACTGATTACAACTCAAATAAAACTCATCCTTATCTCCTTAATTAAGGGATAACTTCCTCAATCAAAGGGATAATTGTTGCATGTCTTCACATAGACTTCATGTTTGATTTTCTCCAACTAATTAACTTCAAGATGAATAATTAATTATTTTTCAAATAGCTGCTAAGATCAAATTCAAATTTTAATTCTCAATTTTAGTTCAGGGACTAACTAAAATTGGAATCTATCCCGAAATGATATTTATAGCAATGCTATTTTTAGCACTTCTATTTTTTGATATTTCCAACAGAGTTGGAGTATATCCTGAAATGCTATTTTTAGCATTTCTTGTTGATATTTTCAACGCTCCCTCTCAACAAGAAAGGCATTCAACTTGAACCCAATCTTGAACCTTTGGAATGTTTTGCATGGAACACTTCTCTCAAGTGTTGTTGCTCCAACAACTCTAAGAACACAAAAAACATCCAACCTGAATCAAAATGATGCCTCTATCATCAAAGTCTCTGACTGTTATTGCCTCTGTCAACTTAAAACTCTACGCCTCTGTGCTCTTCAGTATCTGACTGCTCTAGCCTCTATCACTTTGATATTTGACTACATCAATCACAATGATTCCTCCTGCTGCATCCGTGTTGTTGTTGGTCCTGTCTCCCAGCACTGCATCTGCATTGCACCTCCTCTCATCATGTTGCATTTTGCTGCCCACCGCTGCACTGCAACTCAGTTACTGAGAAGTAAGTAATTGATCTCCCAATTGACCTCCCTGTTGGGCTAGAAACATCCTCTGATGCTGAAGCTTCCTTTACCATTCCATCCGCATCTGTCTCTACCCACTCAGCCAGTCCTGCTACTCCTCATTGGGGCTCCCGTAGCAAGGTCTAATCAAAGAGGTTTGGTACCTCAAGGATCTGACTCCTCTTTCAGCCTTCTTGGGACTATCACTCCACATCGCATCACCTCCCACCTAGAGGTATGGATGCATGTGATCCCTCTGCCCAGTTGGATCGAAATTACCCCCTACTAGAGGTCTCTGCATGAGTGGATGACTCCATTTGGTCTCCTCTCGGCTTCTCCAGTTGTGGCTACTCCACAACCTCCTAAGGCTGCTTCACCAATTGTAGCTCCTCCACAATTGTCTAAGACTTCTTATGGCGCTGCATGTTGAGAGGTAGTGTACTCTCCCTCTCAACCACCAAGTCTCCATTAGTTGCCTTGCTCCTCAAGCCTTTGCATGCATCTTGAACCTCAAGAGCATACAGGTTCTTGACTCGTGAACTGATCTGCTTCACATGTCTCGTGGTAATGTGTCTAAGGAAAACCTTTCCCTCACTGAAGACTATACATAACCTTTGTCTTCTAGCATTGTGATCGATACCAAGTTCTTCTTCAATCCTGGCACATACTTCACATTTGTCAAGGTAATGCGAGCTCCATGCTCCCTCTAAAAAGAAACCATGCCCACACCTGAAACACTATACTTTTCATCATTACCCATATCTATGAGTATCTTGAGGTCTTTCTCCTCCAAGGTACTGAACAAACTCTTATCACCGGTCATGTGGAATGAGGCTCCACTGTCAAGAAACCAACCACAACCCATCATCAATGAAACCATACATGCGATGAGGGTAAAATCCAATTTGGACTAAGAGGCCAATGCCTTACCTTCAGATCCTTCCTTGGATCTCTTCTTGGGTTTCTTCAATGGAAAATTAGTTGCATAATGGGCCACCTCATGACAATTAAAGCATCGCACTTTAGATTTGTCAATCTTCTTCCCTCCATGAGAAGAACTCGATTTGGGATGAGAATCCTTCTCCTTCCCTTTCTTTGCCTTACTCGCTAAGGCGCAATTTTCTTCATCCTCCTTGGATGAAGAACCATCTCTGGTGCTTCTCCTGATCTCCTCATGTATCAGATCTGACCACAGTCGTTCCTAATGTGGAAGTTTCTCTCTTCCATTTACTGAGTCTTGGTAGCTATGCCAGCTCTTAAGAAGACCGAGGAGAGCAAGACTCACCATGTCATCATCGGCTATCATGATTCCTACACTTCCAAGCTCATCCCTGCAGGTGGTGAGCTTGTTCAGATATGTAGAGATCGTGTCACCCTTTTCACACTTGATTTTCCGAAGCTTTTCTTTCAATGCCAGCTTCCTTTGATCGTTGTTGTTCTTATATAGATCCTTCAATGTTTTTCACATTGAAAATGGTGTCTCCTTCCCATGGAGACTGGAGACAATGTGGTCTCGACAACATTTTCTACTTCAGAGATCATTGAAATTCATTAAGATTTCGTGGCTCTCATCTTTATAGTTTTGGTACTTTATCTTTTTGTACTTCCTGATTGGAGCAAGCCTCTATCCTTGCTATTCAATGGATTGTTGTGGGATCTATAGTTTTAGCTCCATGCTTATCTGAGCACTGACATCTTTCTCTCTTTTGGAGAGGATTTTTTTTTTCCTATGGGTTTTCTCCTTTTCTTCGCTTATGAGATTTTGTACTTGGCTACTTTATTAGGCCTCGTTATCGTGACCTAATTTTTTCTTTATGTTTAGTCTTTATGTTCCGATTACGGGTGGTGTTAGAATTGCTCTTTGCCAATGCCTATTTTCTCGATGAGCTAGCTATACTAAGTTGTGAGTTCGTGAAGGGATTTGTATATGCCCAGTTGTCATACTTGTCTTTAACTGACATTGGACCTCTTCCACTGTTATATAATGGAGGTCTTCTAAGTACTTTTACAAGTGTGATTAATACCACAAGTAATTGATACTCTTACAACGACAACACCTCAATTTTGTGATTCTTCTACCACAAAAAAAAAAAAAAAAAATAATAAATAACAAAAAGGTAATTGAGGAAAGAAATGTAAGAGACTTTTACATTGCTAACTCTTTATTCCTATTGAGAAAACCATAAAAACTAAAAAAACTTATAAACAAAACAACATACAACTTAGGTCATTAATTACAATCCAAAAAATAAATTAATAATGTCTCACATTTTGATAAATACATATTACCTTATACTAAATCTTTATCCCTATTGATAAAACCATAAAAACTTAAAAACTCACCAAACAAAATAACATATAACTTAAATAACTAATTACAAATCAAAAAATAAATTAATAATACCTCACCTTTTAATAAATGGCTTTTACATTACTAATTCCACAAAACAAAATAACATATAACTTAAATAACTAATTACAAATCAAAAAAAATTAATAATATCTCACCTTTTAATAAATGGCTTTTACATTGCTAACTCTTTATCTGGTTTGAGAAAACCACAAAGATTAAAAAACTCACAAATAAAATAACATATAACTTAGGTCACTGCTTACAAACTAAAAAATAAATTAATGATGTCTTACTTTTCGATATAGCCTTTAAAAAAATAAAATAAAAAACTTAAAAAGATCCCGTCTTTTTTCTATATTAAAATCTTAAATAAACATTTTTATTAATTAAAAAATTAAATAATATAAGAATCATGAGAATATTTACCATACCCGAATACCAAATTTTAATAGAATTAATAAACAGGTATTTTACTTTAAACGTTTATGAAAAAGTTTCGCTTAAACTTTGCCGACTCTTTAAGGTATTCCTGCTCTTTGAAAGCTACATGTATCCAGAAAAGAAACAAAAGTGAAAGATACCTCCGTTGAAATACAACCCTCACACTTCCACAGGTAAACGTGGGCAACGCTGACCGGTCACGTAAGGAAGTTGATACCACACGACTCTCACAGTATTTCATTCGAGCAAGCAAAACTATTAAATTCATTATATCAAAAAATGTATAATATATTTTTAATTTTTAAATTATTTTAAAAAAATATTGTATTAACGTCAATAAGATAATTCTTGTATTCAGGCTTTTGTGATCCATAATAAATTAAGCAAAAAAAATTGGTAAAATTCAAATAAAAAAAAATTTGTGGTCAAAAATTTCTCTTAACCAATAAAATAAATATATTTAAATGTGTGCTTTAAAATATATTGATTTTCAATGTTTAAACATCAAGATGTGTGATGTGAAGATATCAAAATGATGATATTCAAGGTATTTTAAGAATGATGTTTAGGGTTTTTGCAAATTTTGGTTAGATTAATGGATAGATACAAGAATTGTGGATTTCTCTCGACATAATTAGAAGGAAAACCAAATTTTCATTTTGATAATCCTTAGATGTGGGAAGTCAAGTAATAATGAAAGTATAGGGTTTAGGTTTAATATTTTATTTTACAAACCAATTTTAAGTTTTGAATGTCATATGGATATTGGTCTATACACATTAGGTTTCATAATTCTAGTTGATTGATAAAAATTTTATTATCAATTCAATGGTAATGGTGTAGGTGGAGACTTATTTTGAATGAAGGGGAGACATTCTGATAAAAACAGCTAGATCATACACAGTTGCAGAAATACAAATATATTAAGCACAAATGGTGCATGTGTAATTACACTCACACACAGATTACATTCAGATCACTCTATTAAATAGAGTTTCTGAGATCCAACTTATTCCTAATTTAGATAGAGAGGTTGAGAGAATTTCTCAACCATCACAAACCAACTCCTTAAATATGGAATGTGAGCATTAACTCCAACATCCCCCCTTAATGATTACATTACATCAAAATAACAAAATAATCAAGCTTGTCAGTAGATGCTCCATCAAGTTGCCTCGTAACCCTCGGAAAGGTGTAGTTGGCAAGTTGGGTTCCCGAGTTCCTTTCTCAACTCCCGAATCAAGGATCTCCCGAAGTCAATTACTGGACAGCATCCCAATCTATCGCATAACCTCATTAGGAAACCACTTCCACGTCTACCACTAATGAGGGATCCTTCCCTAGATCCGCAACTGCCATACTATCTGGACAACCATCCATATTGAGCCTTATTGCTACTTGATTAAATACTGGCATCAGACACATAGCTGAACTGCTGGTTATTTTTAAAAGAGTTTAATAGGTTCACTCTCTTCATTAAATTCATCATCGGAATTCAATTGGTATTCAACTGTGGTTATATTTGCTGATTCTTTCCCTTTTAACACATCACTAGCACGACTTCTGCAATTCCACGCTGTATGCCCAATTTTCTTGCAATAGTGGCATTCAATGCCACCTTTGTTTGCATTTTTCTTTCTCATCCTTGACTTTGTCCACAAGGCATTCTGTACATGAGAGTTCTCTTCAGCATCCTCTGGTTTCAGTCGCTTTTCATCCCCCAGAAGTGCTGCAATTGTCTCTTGCAATGTTTGTGTAGATATTTGATTCAAAGTGAAAACAACATTACTATAACTTGAAGGAAGACTATTTAATAATACAGCTTTAGCATCTTCATCCTCTACCTTTGTCCCAGCTTCACCTAATTGTCTTAAAAGAGACAATAAATTATTTATATGACTGGACATAGATGTCTCCTCATTCATTTTCAGACTAAACAATTGCAGCTTTAGGGAGAATTTTGCATTTGTAGATTTTACACCAAACAATTGAGCCAAATGTTCCCATATTTCCTTTGATGTTTTAGTAAGATCTACATGATGTAATTGAGAATCAGAAAGAGCAAGCCCAATAATAGACTTAGCTTTGTCATCTCTATTTTTCCATTCAAATAACTCTTTGACATCTGTAGGTGTTGTTTCTGAACCATTGACTATTCCCCACAAGTTTTTATTCATTAATTGCAGTTGTATTTTTACTTTCCATGAGGGAAAATTCAAACCACTGAATTTATCTAACACCATAAACTCGATGATAAAAGAGAGAATACCTTTTCTAAAATGGCGAGAAAAAAAATTCTGTTGAAGCTTCAAAAATTTGAAATAAGAGTTGTGACGCAGCCAAAGCGACCGAGAAATGACGAGAAAGCCGTGGAGAATTCACAATTTAGTTTGCGAAGCGAACCATGATTGTAGTTGAGCTCTGGGCGCTTCAGCCTAGGCTACATGCGGGTCAAAGTAACCACGGCATGAGCTGAGCCATCTGTCGTACGCAAAGAGGCTTAAAAAATGAATGGATTAGCGCATATACCAATAGCATATACTGATAAAAACAGCGATTTCGAAATTTCAATCCAACCGTTAAGGTTCAGCCTGGGGCTTCATCAATACCCAATTGACTCAGAAAATAGGACAGCGTGGCCCAGAGTGACTCCTTTTCACGCAAAACTAGCGTCCTCTTTAAATTTCTCCCAATCCCCAGAGATAAAGTTCATCTGTGGTAGTCAAACTCTGACATATGATCTGGCACATTTTCTAGATGTTGGCTATGAAGGGAGACCAATGATCTGAAAGATATTTGAGCATAGATCCAATGAGCAGACAGAAGGACGAATGCGAGACAGTTATTTCCTTGGATTGAGAGGACTACCGCAGACACACCAAGATTTGCAGAGACTTACATATTGAAAGTTGAAACAATGAAGGAAAGAAACAAAGTATATTCAATGAGTTCGATCCCCCTCGAATTCTCCCAAATTCCACGGATTGATCTGATAAAAACAGCTGGCAAAATTTCGGATAACGACACGTCAGAATTGACAGTCACAGTGATAAAAATAGCTCCGATTAACATCCAGATGCACTTCCTCACAACACAGGTTCAGATCTAGCTCTAATACCATGATAAAAACAGCTAGATCATACACAATTGCAGAAATACAAATATATTAAGCACAAATGGTGCATGTGTAATTACACTCACACACAGATTACATTCAGATCACTCTATTAAATAGAGTTTCTGAGATCCAACTTATTCCTAATTTAGATAGAGAGGTTGAGAGAATTTCTCAACCATCACAAACCAACTCCTTAAATATGGAATGTGAGCATTAACTCCAACACATTCTATATATTGCGTTTAGGTAGGGAGACATTTCATATATTGCTTTTACGTTTTTGGCATTTGAATTATACAATAAAAGTTTAATGGTGTAGAGGGATACATATTTTGGATGGGATACATATTTTTGATGGAGAAAAGACAACTCATATGTTGTTTTTATGTCTTTGGCATTTGAATCATATAGTACAATCTTAAGACTTGTAAATTGGTGTTTTAGTTAGTTATTTATTTATTTTAGATTATTTCATTTATTCTTCAATTGAGGAGTCAAAGAGGTTTTGATTTTAGCACTAGAAAGACCAATCATGCTAAATGGCCAAGGCTTCTTCGTGCTATACTTAGATGAACCAAATTTGAGGGGAGAAGACTACAAGGACTAGTATTATGTTTCCAAAATTTTCTCCATTAATCGAGGATAGCAAGATGATGAAACTGTAGGAGGTATTTGTCCTTTAGTTAATAAGGATTGACATAGTAAAAAAAACAAAATCTGTGGGAGAAGGCTAAAACAAGTTTTCAAGGAGCATGTAGATTTATTCATGAGCATTTGGATCTAGAAATCCTTTGAATGGTCCAAAAAAGGCATTGCCATGAACTTTTTTGAGGGTCATAATCCAACAAGAAACCAAAAAGTGGTGAATATGAGACAAAAATTGGTGAACATTATGCTTTACAAGGATATTAGAGTGGAGCAGGCTACAAATTTTATGGGGGAGGCATTAACTGGGAGATTCAAAAATCAAAAATCAAGACAAACATTGGTTAACATTATGCTTTACAAGGAAATTAGAGTGGAGCATGATACAAAATTTATGGGGAAGGCATTGATTGGGAGATTCAAAAGTCAAAAATCTTATTATTATTGTTTGAAAATTTGGTTGCAGTGTTTTTGGTTTCCCATTTTAGGCTATGAGCCTATTTATCAAATCTTATCTCAGGGCTAGGTAAGGTTTATTTTTCATAGTGAGGAAGACATGAAGAGGATTTTCAAGGGGGTATTCATATAGGATTCATTATACCTATCATTAAGGTCCCTAATTTCTTTGTTTCGATCCCAAAACCAATGTTTTGAGGAAAGTCCCAATTTGGGCCAAATTACAGATGTCGCCACTAAATTATAGTTAGAGAAAGCTACAAGGGATATTGGAGATTCTCTTGGTAAGGTTTTAGAGGTGATCCTCTCCTTTTAGTATAATCATTATTGGAAAATAGCCTAAGTTATGGTGGAGATTTTTCACTATGTGCTTAATGGATTCTTTTAAGATGCACATAAGGGATAGTATCATATTTAGATTTTTAATTATCACTAAGTCACGTTCTATTGTGTGGCTTGTCTTAGTGATTGGATAGAGAAGGGCTTCCATTCAAGTGTGTTGGGTTCGAGGAAGATGCAAGGGATAGCAAGGGGATCCATATTAGCTAAGCTAGTCGAAGGACATATCTAATGCTTAATTAGCAGGATCAATTACATATTCTTGTTTTATGTATTTTCCTTAATAGGCCATATCCCAAGAAGAAAACCCTTGTAAATTTTGAAATGTAATCAATTATATCTATATGATTGTGAGATTGTAATTTAATTTTACTTTTACTTATTATAATTGTTAAGTTCTGGCCTTATTTTTATTTAATAGATCCGAAGAAAATAATTATCCACACATTAAAATTGAAAAATTAACAAAAATAACTTTCATTAAAAAAAAAAAAAAAAAAAAAAAAAAAAAACAAAAAAAACAAAAAAAACAAAAAAACAACTAACAACTTATTTAAAAGATTTGAATCTTATAAATTAAAATAATATAAACCTTCAACATTAAAAAAACAAGCACCATTGAAGAAGCTTCCTAACAACTCCTCCTACTGCAAATAATAAACTAGAAATTTGGTTTGATAGGTTAACCACGTAGGTTTAATACATAAAATAGTTTAATGAAAGAACAACATTTTAAACTGATTGTGTGCCTATGCAAACGAAATTCATCCATCACAACTCATAAACAGCAAATTAGTAAATGAAACAAATTTAACATGTGCCTTTGAATACAACAATCAAAACTATAAACTGAACTATTATCTGCCCCTTTGCCCATAAGCAATTTTGACCTTTTGGATTTCTAGAACAAATATGTAAACATATCAACCTGATCAGATCTACACAATATAAAAAACACGATATGATTTCATTAAAAATAAGTAGGTCAAAATTGGAAAATCTGCATGTAGCAACATATAATTATTTCTTGAACAATTAAAAGTAGATAACTTTTAAAAAAATTCTAGATTATAAAACAGTGAATAGGTGAGCCGCCGATACAATCCTGTTGTATCCACCGATAATCAATATCCCCACAAGCATTCAAATGTCTTTCACATGGTCCCTCAACAAAAATAAGATATCAAAGTTGTACGGACAGAGGGTATGGCCCACCGGTTATTATTGGTTGCCCTACTTTTTCGGGCCTTTATGATTCAAGGTGGTCGCAGGTTCAACCTACTTGCTTTCTTCTATCCTGTCAAACAAAACTCCCAAAATAATCAAACAAAATTCCCAAAATGATCTGCCGAAAAAGATATCAAGTATATCTCTCTATAGTCTTATAAACATTGTAAAATAAAAAGACACATTGTAAAAGAAGAAGATCACGGTGCTACCTATATGTGTAGTTTCATATCATTTTTTCTTTGGTCATGGGTATTAGTTTTCATCCTCAATAAATGATGGGTTGGATAGGGTACCTTTGCCTTGCCATTTTGTGATTGGGTTATTAGTTTTCATCCTCAATAAATGATGGGTTGGATAGGGTACCTTTGCCTTGCCATTTTGTGATTGGGTTATTTTTCTCTTTGTTGTTTATATTACTTAGAAACTAATACCAAATATTTTATGGTGTACACCGGATGTAGGAATATGTATTGTGTTATGTTGTACATTGGTTGTAGGTGTACGTGTGGTATGTCGAGTGTAGGTGCATGTATTGCATGGTGTTGTATGTCGTGTGCAGTTGTATGTGTGTGATGTGTTGTCACTCGCTTTTTTTTCAGTCACTAGTTGCTTCAAAAGCCAAAGAGAAATGATTTTTGGGGCCAAATTCTGAGCCACAGAAGCTACCAGAGCCATATTAGACCCTCTCCATTTCCTAGTGCTCGGGAGGAGCTTTCCAACAATGTATAGAAGTTCAAAAACGGACTTCCAAAGCTAAATTTAGAGCCCATGGAAGGACCCCTATGAAGGTCCCGAACAAATTAAATATCGGTTGTGTTGAGAAATAATCGCAATCGGAACAAAAGAAGCCCATGGCATATCGGCCATCGGAAAAGGCAAAGGGCCAAAGGCTTAAGACTTATCGGCAGTTCAGGGAGGCTAATTGCAATTGTGATATCACATCTCGCACATCAATTGTCAACGAGTTACAAAGGACAAGGACTATGGCAAGGGGCCTATTCGCGATATAAAACAAAATCACCGAGAGGGCCAATAAAGGCCTAACACAAGAAATGCTTGCAAAACAGGGCCAGGAGGGCCCTTCTCTCTCTCCTTCGCAGGATCCACATGTCAATCCACAAGCAATATTGTACATCAGCCATCAGCAAAGGCAAAGGGCTCCCACTTAAGAGATATTGCCGGTTCCATCAGTCGATTGCGATATGCGGGATTTTTCTTCAGATGCGATAAAGGTTTGTGGCTTGGTCTATAAAGGTTTCGCATCCGGACTATCAACGATTGAAATGAAAAAGGGAAAAGTAGGTTAAAGCGTCGATATGCGGGAAAAAGGCAATACAAAGGAAAAGGTCGCTGAGACACAGGGTCGATGACCTTAGTGCCTAAGGGCTCAGCACCCGGTCTCAGCCCCCAGTCATATGAGGAAAGCCACAAAAGGGGCATAGTAAAAGGGGCTAAGGGGAAAATCAAAATCGTCTCGTTTCACTTGTTTTAGAGGAGAAAGCCTGCAGCTCTGAGACGACGCCGTTACATATGAATGTTGCTCAACCACCGTGTCAAGGAACAGGAAGCGCGGTATAGAGGTTTAAAGGGTGAGATGGGTCGGCAGCTGGAAAATTTAATGAAGGAATGGGGCACACTCAGTGAAGGACTCGGCCTGCAACACGCCTTCAAAAGTTGGTGCCATAAGAATTCAAAGTAGAAGTGACAGAAGTCGGCCAATGCAGTAGTAAATCACCTCAACAACAGAGAGAAGCATGACAATAACAGGGACGTGGCTCCACCCAAGGCCACCACTGAAGCAGCAAGGTAACACCTCCTCCTTCCTCTCTTGATTTTCTTTCTCTAATCATTTGTTTCCATATTTTTCCAAGAAAGGGATTTGATCCCTATTGCAATCTTAGGTAGGTGGTAGCAGAGCCTGATAGAGCTGAGACAGCTAGTTTAGCATGAGAGTTGTGGCTCAGGTTTAGGTTCAGATATTTTGATTGTAATTCAAAGCTCTTCCCCTCTTCTTATAAATAGGGGGATGAAACATAATACAAAGGTTCTAGAATCTCTTACCCGAGTTGCCTGAATTCTGAGTATCCATTTTGGTTAAATTTTGTTTTTCATGGGACTTCACTGATATTATGGCTAAGTGTATGAACTAGTGATTGGGCCCTTTACGATAGATGGTGTTTCCCTATTGATTCCAAGAACGATTCATGGGCAGTATGTCTTCTTGGTAATCTCCCTTCATTTTGTATTTTTCCTCCCTGAAATAGTTTAAATGTTGTTATTGAGTTTCTTGTTGGGTTATGGATTTATCTTAGCTGCAAATAGAGAACAATACCTGGGGTAGCTTAGATTTACTTTAGCTGTTGGTATAGAATGATACCCATGTCATATTCAGCCTGAAACCTTCTTTTGCACTCCTTGATTTCTATCCTTTCATCGGAAAACCATGGTTTAGGATTCTGTCTTGCTTACATCCCTATCCATTGAATTCCACTTTCTGCTGGAACACTGCTACCTAGGATTCTGTTGTTACAGCCCTATCCATTGAATTCCACTTTTTGCTGGAACATTGCTACCTAGGATTCTGTTGTTACATCCCTATGCGTCTATTTCCCCCCTTCCTTTCCTTCTCTCCACCATCCCTACAACTTCAGTTTAAGTTGTATCATTTTCGTGTGTCGGGCACCAGAAGGAGAAGTCATTTCTCTTTGAGATTGCCCAAATTCCCCTTCATCATTTGGATCCATGAGTTGGCCTGAATCTACCTCTTGAAAGCTAATTGAACCAAACCCCCTCCTATTACCTTTTACGTGAAAATTGGAGTGTTGCAATCCCACGCATACCATCTTACAAGCACTCTTCTAACCAAGATGTCCTAAGCACTAGTCTACAATCAACCCAGAGGTTGTCTCTAGGGATATTTCCTTGCCTCTTGCTACACTTGTGTTGCATGGTGCAAGATTTAGCAACAACATGATGCATATTTGTGTATGTGCACATGGTTGAGGAGAAGGCACTTGGTGTTTGTTGGGTGTGACAACCGATCTAGTATGTGTATGGAATAAGGACAAAGTAGAAGCTAAGAATTGATTAAAGGATAAGTATTGGTGTTTTATTTCAATTTTATTATGCATTTGATTTATGATTCTGGTCTATGATGATTATATGTGATCTATGATTATGGTTTATGATGGTTACATGTGATTTATGATTTTGATCTATGATGGTTGTGCTTTGAGATAACCTGATGTGATATGTTTATACATGATGATTTGGTCAAGATGCTAGTTTGACTTGTTGTGACAAGAAGTAAACATGGTTGCAGTTGTATCTTATTGATGAGCTACCAATGAGGTATGATTTGAAGTTATTTCAATTTATTTTGAATCTAATGGAAATTATGTGCTTGGTATAGGAAAGCATGAAATGCCTGGTTGGGTGGTTGAAACTAACAACAAGCATTAGTAGCAACAGTAGCAGGAATTGGAACATGCAACAGTATGCTAGTAAAGCACTTCAAGAGCAAGGACATTATGCGACACTGGTACCCAATAGTGTCCATTGATATCCGTGAGCATGTTATGACCGATATGATGGTTTTGAGGTAGGTATATGCCTTGGTTGTTTGACCTTCCAATGCGAGGAAGCCTTGCCAAAGGATGGATCGCCCAGGATAGGGGATGTCGAGGAACTTGGAAGGTGAGTGACTACACGAAAGGGGTGATGGGATTTCCCAAGGGACTATGTAGGAAATAAGGGAAGGTTGGGGATGGATTTATTTTGGTCATTAGCATTACCAGATGGAATCAAATGCACATTGGGAGTGTACCCTAGAACAAAAGAGTCAATTCTTTGAGGAGACATGTAGCGTGTGATTGTAGTGTTGCACATTGATGTAGACTTTGGCTCTGGCAGTGGATTCTGGACTTCCTGGGAAGGACGTGAATCCTGGAACTACTTTAAGGGTGGAGGTGTGAGCCTCTAGATTCCATTTTTGATTGATACAGGCATCGTATCATTTTTATTTGCTGGTCTAGAAAATGTGCATATGTGTATATGTGGTTATTTTAAATACAGTAATGAGTTGTGTTATAAAGCTCCAGTATGTGGTATGTTGTCATGTTGTCATGATGTTTTGCTTTTGAGCAGATAATTCATTGTAAATATTGCAAGGAGATATGTTATAAAGCTCCATGGGTAGTATGTTTTAGTTTCAGCAGTTTTGTTGAGGTCTTGGTGTGGTTAAACACCGAGGATGGTGTTCCCCAAGGGGGAGGGGTCTATAACATCCCCTAGCTAAAATTTCATGTAATAAAAGTTAATAAAGGAAAAATAAGACCATGATTAAGGGACACATATTCCAAGTTGAATTTTTGGCAAGATATCCTAGTGTGAGTGTTTATTTCGGTTTATTATGGCTAAGGAAATTGGTAAAGGCAATGGCAAAAGCATTAAAATGGAAAAAATGTATTTTGGCACATTATTTATGAAAATAAAAGAAATTAGGAGAAAAGGAAGGTGAAAGGTTACAGGTTGCATGTGAGGAGGAAAATAATAGAAAAGGAAGAAAATAAAGGCCTTATTGACAAAAAGGCTTCTGAGGATTAGTTGGGAGGCTCTTCGCTCAAGTTTTGCTTGGGTTTTACTTTGGAGCAAGAAAGGGAAAATCAAGCAAGGAAGAGCAGGATAAATCAGCTCCAGCAGGAATACTTGTAGGTAACATATTGCATGTGTGATTTCCTAGTTGGTTTTGACATGCATGGTTTTATGGTTCTCTTTTCGGTGGCATGGTTTTGTCAGGTTATGACAGTTGTTTTCAGCCTAGCCTTTCCTTTTTCCAGAGATTTGGAATTGTCGAATGGTTTCGAAATTCCGAGCGGAGGTGGTCTCAGGAAAATCTCAAAGGCCTAAGAATCCCTTGACCGATTTTGGTAGGATGAATGGCAAATCTTGAGGGTGGTGTCTCGGTTTAGGGCCTAGTGATATGATGTAGATTGTTGTTGGCCGGATAAATCGATCTTGCGGACAAGACCGATCTCCCTAGTATCAGAAGATAGTCTAGCAACAAACAGACAAACAAATCTATCTTTCTCTAGACATATGCAATTTATAAATAAATACTATAAAGGTGTTAAGACCCTACCTTAGATCCAATTCTTGTTCGTAGTAGTCATCCTTCAACCGTTCGAAAGAGTTATCTTTGAATACCTACAATCACAAACAAGAAAACTTTAAATAGCATCTGCATAGCAAATATCATAAATCGTGTCTATTATGGTGACCAAGGAATCCATACAATAAACCATGAATCAACAGCTTATTGAGAAAAACAAGCTTATTTGTATTAACTTTGAAGTAGAAGAACCTTACAACCTTTTCAGCGTTGATGTTGAACAAGCTCTTCTTGGGGTCCGAAACAGGAATTTCCTTTACTTTGACAAGCCTTGCACTCTTCCAAATGAGATCTTAGAGGTATGTAATCTCTCCTTATAAAAACTCAACTAAAGAAGACTAAGTTCCAGCATCATTTCACCTCAAAAATATTCAGCTTCCAACCTCCCAAGTAACCAGCCCAATGCTTCTTTTTATAGTGCAGAGGAAGAGGTTACAGGTCCACCTATGAAGGGATAGAATCCTCCTTCAAAGGGATAAGCTCCTCACATCAAGGGGTTAGCTCCTTAAGGTATGGGATGCATGAACCTTAAGAGAGCGAACTTGCCACCTCAAGATTCCTTCCAGAAGCTTCTAGAAATGACTGTTAGGGGTCTGCACCCATAACATAAAGACAGAGTGGTCAGGTGCACAGGAGACATGACCATTAGGTGCGGGACCGCAGGTAATGCAAAGAGAAAGTGCGGAACCAAAGTTTTAGAGACTTTTGAGGGCTTTCTCTTATTTTCAAGGCTTGATATGAGGAACTGATGCTTCAGACTTGCAGAGGGGTAAAGTATGAGTGGTAATGAGCTCACACAAATTACAGAATGTTAAGGTGACAATTTTTAGTGCAACAAATTTCCCCCTAAAGTGTGAAGTCTATAATAGATGAAGGTAGAGTCTATCATTTATGAAGAGTGAAGTACTTTATCATTTCAAGGATCATCCTATGGACACCCCAATTGGAACCTGTAAAACATTCAATGCAAAATATATATATGTAGACATATCATCGCTGAGGTAGGCATTCCCATACTCAGATCAAAACTGACTAGAAAAATGACTAAACTGTTCTGATACAGGAATGATTTTTTAATACATCAAGAGTATAGACATGTGTAGACACAGTATGGGCGTACCCATCTGTTTATGAATAGTCCACTATATAATGAATAACAAAATTCCTCGCAATCTGGATGGTAGATACTAGATCCAGGGTCTTGATTTCCACTTCCCAAACTAGTATGATTCTATCCATGTGAATGAATGTGTCGAAGTCGAACATGGTAGAAACCACTTGATTACCAGTCAATGATGTGAACTGTTAACAAGTGTGAGAGAAACCACCAGTAATGTCAATGGCTCTCAAAGTACTCAGTACGATCCATGAAATGTGAATAAATGCGCTGATGTCGAACATGTCATAGAATCCTTTGATCGAAGGTCAAAGATGCAACCTATCATCAAAGGTGAGAAACCTGCCATTAGGGCATGCATATTTCAAGGTACTGACGATTTCTAGATCAACTTCCTAGATAATGAGATGATGTCAATAGAAAGCGATCCGTCGTAGGCAAGCCCACAACACGAAATCATAGATCAAGTTTTGAAGAAATATATCGGCAAGGACTAACTCAGGGATGGTCAAAATGGATGACAGATATTTTGCAGATGAATGGTTTGTTTGAATTGATCTTTTGAACACATAATGACACTGCAGATGGTTTGGTGACAATTGACCCAAAGCTAATACATAGAAACCGGCTGAAGACTTTCAATGTAGTTTTATTAACTGTTAGGCAAAGGATTTCCCAACCCAGGTGAACAAAAAGTGTCGTGTTCAAGAGTGGTTAACGGCTTTTCTAAAACACAAAATGTAGCAAACATGTTCATTTTTCTCTCTTTCCCCCACCATTTCTGGCAAGTACCTCTTTATTTTTGACAAGCTTGAGGAGGATAACATTTGCTTGTTTATAAGCTCATCCTTTAGATGAGTCCAACTTAGTTTAGATTCGAACCCTAAGAAGGAGTGGTTTGTTCCTGTTTAAAATTGAACAGGTCCTTTACTGTTAAATTTTAACGAGTCCAGTATAGGAAAAACTCGGTGTTCTTCAATTTTAGGGAGTCAGAAGAAAAACTTAAGAAAACTCCATGGGGGTCCTTTTTCGTAAATTTGTGTCCCTCGAGCCTGAAAATGTATAACATAATATTTGAGAGAACTGCTTGACCATTACGATCAAGGAGTACTTTTCATAATTAGTGGCTCCGATCCGAAAAAAAAAATAAAAAAGTGATCGAAGACACGTCGTTTCATAACCAGCATCGAACTTGAAATGACAAAAGTCCGGCAATCTTTTCATGTTTATACGGTCAGAAAAGAGCTGTAAGTGGACTGCCCTTTTAATTCCGTTTAACTAGCTAAAAAGGGAAAAACTTTGCAATATTTTCATATTTTACGAGTCAGAAAAGAGCTTAAAGAGGACACCAATGTTTCGCTTTTTTGTAAATTTTTGAAAGAGTCTGAAAAAATGATAAAAGTATGCTCTTTGTTGAAAAATGATCAATTTTCCCGAAAAATCCAGTATTCTACACAAAAACTCAAAACATTACTCATACCTGTTTAAGATAGATAAAAATGTATTTAAAAAATTACCTTTTAAAAGTGAAAAATAAATAAATTAAAAATTCATTTATTTGAAAAAAACTTATAAAAATGGCTTTTCTAACTTCATTTTTACCATTTGAGTTCAGAGTGAAAAGTGAGAGCTTTTGGGTAAGAAAGTTCATGTGAAGATTCTGGAAAATCCATCCGTCGGAATCGAAAACCATCAGCTCCAGGTAACTTGCATTTCATCCGTTTACATTTCGTTTTTAGGCTTTAAATTTGATTTTTGAAGGAAAAATAGGTTTAGAAAGTCGCTCGTCGGGGTCCACAGGTGCAACACGTGGCCCCTGCGGACCCCGACTTTTTTCTATAAAGAAAAAAGTCGTGGGTCTACACCTATTGCTCACAAAACGTGCGGACCTATGCACTATTTGTAAGCAGTGGGTGCGGACCCTACACAACGAAATTTTAAAATTCAAATTTCTCCATTTTCGCCCAAAATTTTTCAAACTAGCTTGTTCTAATATGTCTTTTATGCATTGTAGGACACTCAAAATGCTTATTTGGCGAGAACGCGAGCATGAGGATGTAGATCTTGTCGCAATAAATCATATGCCCACAATGCAGGCATTGACAGCATGTGAACTTTTTAAGTTCTGGGCCATACCGGGCATGAGGGCCCAAGTATACCTCTTGCAATGGCTGGTAGACAGATGGAACATGTAGGACCAGTGTTTTGTGATTGGTGGCCACCGGCTTGAAATCGAGCTAGAGGACATATATTTTTTGACTAGTTTGTCCAAGAGGGGCGAACAATTATCTCCTTTCGGGACTAGGCCAGGTGGCCAGTCTGTCGCTAGTCTCCGATTAGAGTTTTGCAATGATCAAACAAAGGACAAACAGATTGATATTAAAGCTATCAACCGTCCTGAACTTAAGGTTATTTCATTCATTGTTACCAGTTTATGCGGGAGTGCAGCGTTGCATGTGGCTACTGGATCCCAGATGCAGATGGCTGTAGACTGTTATCGAGGCACCATATTCAACTGGTGCGAGGCTATGTTGGCAAATGTGAAAGGCCAACTAACCAGAGCAAAGAATGGAAAGCTGAAAAACTTTGGATACGGATTTATCGTTGTCATCTTTGCTCTAGAGAGGATCCCCTTGTAGCCCCGCAACATATTCCTGTCGATGTTGGTCTTCCACGAGAGCCTAGGATAATTCGTTGGGTTTCTTTGATGGCCCGTCACCCTGAGGAGGGCTCAGAGGTTGTTCGATTTCCGCCTGAGTATTTTCGTTGGTTGAACAACCAACTTTTTGTGATTCAGGATTTTCTATATGCCGGGATGGATTATTGCAGTGACCCAGACATGATTCTTCCAACAGAAGAGCAATGGGATGATTCAGGTAAAACCATTTTCAACACTTTCTAAGTTTCAATTTTTTTATTTTTTTTTTAAATCGTCCAAAACTGACAATCAAAAGTTTAAATGCAGATGTGAGTCCACAACGACCAGCCGCTCTCCAGCCTTATGAGAGGAGACACCCAGCTGCAGCAGTACCAGCCCCACAGGACCAATCAGCAGAGATCCTAACCAACTTGGAGCATCATCTAAAGCGCTTGACATTAGATATTCCAGAGATTGGCATAGATGATATTCCACTTAGGTTACAGAGATATGTGATTGGGGTCCCAGGACCTTTTAGGAGGTTCCTATGTAGGGTGGCCCGAGCAGTAGTTTCTTATCGTGATCATCACCAGGGATAGGACGATCGATTTTGTAGACTCACATGACATTTTTGTCTTTTTGTATTATCATTTTTGTCAATCATAAGGTGCTTTTCAACCTATGATCGAAGACGATGTATATTTTGAAACACACTTCTATGCGATGATATATCACTATTATGAGCTATCTCGTGTAACATGTTATCGAATGTTATTAAATTTACTGTTTTGATTATTGCAAATTTCTATTTATCATACGAGAAACAACTGCATCTGCTAATGTATTTAAATGTCTTGGAATATGTTGATATTCAATGTAATCAAATTCACGTTCCAAGAGATGAACTCTCAAAAATAACCTTAATAACACTGGATTTTCAATGGTATAAACCATGTTAATTTGTAATACAATGAGTTTAGAATCCAACCTAACAATCAAACTCTGAATCCCAAATGAGATGGATTCAGATAATAACTCAATCACTGCACTATACTCTGCAATGTTATTTGTTGTTTGACCGAGGCTTACCCCATGCGTAGGCACTAACTCATCAGAGGGTGAATAGATAACCCAAGCTGCGGAAGAAATGTTCTGTGTACTACGACAAGCACCATCAGCAAAACCAATGTATGTTTTAAGAGACGTCGACATCTGCAATATTAAGAGTAAAATCAAAATAAGCAGGAATAATGATAAGAGCACTCTCTAAACCAGGCACACTTTTCTAATCTAAAACACACCAGTTGTAAAGAAACTAATCTAACAAAAATCTCCACACATAATTTAAGCATAATATCTCTTCAGATAAAGTCCATTTATGGGTTTACCCAAAGAGACATCGTCAAAATCTATCAATTCATAAGCCCCTTTTTCCAGCTTTCGCTTAACAATATAAGGACCATGCCACATAGGTACAAATTTTCCAACCCATAGCTTATCGTTTGCTTGATCATATAGTAAAATTAGGTCTCCTTCTGAAAAATTACGAGGTGTAACATTTCTGTCGTACTGAGCTTTCACTCATTTCGCATGAGTCTCGTTTGCTATTGCAGCAGTGCATCGATTCTCATCTAGCTGAGCTAAGTACAAAAAACGTTTCTCCTCTTCAGAAGTGGTTGGGAGTAATTCTATGGCTAATTTCAATGACGGAATTTCGCATTCAATAGGTAACACTACTTCCAAACCATAGACCAGTTGAAAAGGAGTGAAACTAGTGGATGTTTTCACTGAGATCCGATATGCCCAAAGCGCTGAAAATAGCATGGTATGCCAATTCGACTTATGAATACCAATGATTCGTTGGATCATAGTGACTAAAACTTTATTGATAGCTTCAACCAAACCATTAGCCTGTGAGTAATATGGCATAGAACTATCGTGGCGCAGGCCAAGTTGATCTGTCAGTTCAGTCATCATGATATTTCGAAAGTGACTTCCATGATCAATAATAATAGCTTGAGGAACACCGAGTCTAGCAATTATATGATTTAATACGAAAGTTGCAACAGTCTTGCCATCTGCCGAAAATGAAGGCATCACCTCGGCCCACTTAGTAAAATAATCTACCGCTAGGATAATATACGCATGCCCCCCGGCCGAGTGAGGGTTACATGTAATAAAGTCAATACCCCACTTTGCCAAAGGACCGACAGCAATTATAGGGTGGAGAGGAGCGGGTGGAGCACGCATCTTACAATAAAAAATTTGACAATTGTGGCATCTCCGGACTGCATAGATACAATCTTTGAATAAGGATGGCCAGAAATAACCAGCACGCAGTATCTTTTGGGTTGTGGCATACCCAGATATATGACCGCCACATGCTCCAGAGTGACAGTCATTCAGAACCTTTTCAGCTTCTTCATGAGTTAGACAACGTCGGAAAACAGAATCCGCCCCATGACGATAAATTGTATCACCAATAATATTGTATTGTTGGGATTGGAAACGTATTTTCTGTCACTGAGATCGTGAGATTTCTCCTACTCTTGTATTTATAATTCGAACAAAATAAGCTCAGGGAAATAGTTATTCAATTGGTTGTTTGTTTCTAGTTTCCTTTAGGATCTAGGGATATCATGATTTATCCACCGTAACATGGAGTGAAAATGGGAAGAAGTAGGGCCAAGATTCGAAGGAGGGAAGTCCAAAAGGTGAGGAGTAATAGGGGAAGCAAGGAGAGGGCCAGAGGTGAGTGACTAAAAGTGGTCAGTGAATAGTTTAGAGGAGTCAATGAAGGGTTGTTGAGAGAGGGAAGTACCTAGATTCTCGTTCGGGGGCCGAGAAGAGAGTCAAGTAGTAGGGGGAGGAGCTCGCAGACCATGAACCACCACACCGTGCTTTCCTCCTTAGTCAAAAATTTTGTGGAGAATTTGGAAAGAAGGTATCAACTCTGATGGCAATGGAGGAAACTGAACAAGACACCCCAATAGTCGATGTTGATCTTAATAGAAAACCCCTGCTAATGAATTTCTAGTTCCTCTAGGAGGTCGCCCCCCATATCCACCTTGAAAAGAACCCAAGCCATCTGTTTGTCCATCCTCCCGAAGCTACCCTTGTCCCAGTAGTAGAAGCGCTTATTCATTTCAGCAATCTCTAAAATGGACGACTCGTTCAACAATTCAAGTGGTAGGTCAGGTAGATTGGCCCAAGAAAAATGGCGTCGAGGGGCTTCGATGAAGGGATCAAATCCTAGCTTCCACCACTGCAGGAGAAGATATCCCTACCCATTAACCCATGGAGTATACAAAATGTGATTGCCACCTTCCAGAAAAAGGAACTAGAAGCAGATCCACCCTTTGAAAAGTAGGTTAATTTTAGGTTAATACTTTAGAATCGGGAACCACCTTAATTCCACCCATTTCTTGATCTATTCACCCGACCAATGTAGATGTTTCCAACGACCCATCAAGGCCTTTTGATGAAGATGATCAGCACTAACCCAAAAAGTATCAGCATCCAAAACCTGTGGCTTTGAATCTTGCAGTGATTTGAGGGTTATGGGAATGTTTTGAGCCAGAGCAGCCAAAAGAAGGGGTGAACGGGCCACCAAAATCTGGATGAATATAATAGAGGTCAAGGCAAGTAGGTTCATAAGTGGAAGAAGTGGATGTAGTAGGGGCAGAGGGAAGAATGGGTGAAATATCGATACAATGAGTAAGGGGTTCTCGTTCGGCCTCAATGGTGAGATCGATAAAATTATCTGGCGAGAGGGAGTTTGGGTCATGCATGGTGGACAGATGTCGATTAGAATGTTGGCTAGTGAGATGACCCATCCCAGATAGTACCTCCTTACAAACACGGCAGAATCGTCTGAGAGGACTGATCCCGAGGGATATTTAAATGTGACCTCCAGAGAAATCCTTTTGAATGGTAGGTAGTATTGCCAGCTAGAAACGCCTCACCTAGGGATCTATGGAGTCAGTGAATATTAAAAAATTCCACCGGAGATTCAAAATCCCACAAAAAGTTATTGCGCGCCCCACAGGTGATAGGAAAAAAATTACTAGTTGTTTGAAACTACCCCCTGAGGTGTCAGATAAAGAAAGGAAAATTGATAAACATAAAATTTGGTCAAATATTAAAGTCCACGCTTGAATAGAGATAGCAAAAAGATTCAAATTCTAAGAAGAACTGAAACCACTTGAGCCGAAACAAGATTGAATCAACAGAAGATTGTGTTAGTAAACTAGAGCGGAGCTGAGTTGTATTCCATGATTTATCTAATTTGAGGTCGATCAGAGTCTTCCATCCAACATCCTTACATTAATTTTCATAAAAAGAAATTGATGGGCTAGTCTTCATCCTCCTATAATGCTAATCTATAAAATATTACCAATCAATAAATAAGTAACTTAAGATAGATGTATGGCTTTTTGGCTCTAAACTCATTGCTTCTGCAGTTTGATGATGAATATCTTCCACTAGATGCCAAATGCCTACTCGTGCTTATTCCCCAATACCTTTGTCACATCGCAATTCCCAATAGTGTTCGTTCATCTCCCTTCGTTCTCAGCGTCAATATCTACTTCCCATTGTCTGAAAATATTTTGTGATATTTTTTGTAGCAACAGATATAATGATTATAATCTAGTAATAAAATCACAAGTGAACCCATTGGGAGGATGGCTTGAAATAGATGAGGGGGTAGTAAGGTTACTTGGTCCTATTATGATATGTCCTCGTCCTGTATCTATCTGGAATGTTATTTGATTGTGACCTTCCTCTGTGTAAGTGAGTACCTGTAACAATATATTTCGTAAACCTGCAAAAAATGAAGTTGGTTAATGACTCAACCTTCTTTCTCTAAATTTACACTGCTTCATCCAAGAGGAAGTCATCCTCATGGATTTGTATCCTCTAGAAAATAGTCATCCCTTAACCTAAAACATCAGCCCCAAACCTATTATTCAATAAACCTGTAAAAAACCATATGGGTTTGTCTTCATACTCAGTAAGCCTAAGAATCAATCAAGTTGGTCATCTTGGAAGTCTCCATGTCCATCTTCCCACACCGATACAACATTATGACCCACCAGGTGATTGCTTCGCCAAACCTAATGTTCTGAATACTTGCAAATACTGCATAGAGTTGTCTTCTTACTTAGAAAGACAGAGGTCTGTTCATGATCCTTAACTCCACTCACTCACTCTAGTGGGTCCTTCTAATTTCTGTGGCATATCAAGTGATAGTGAACTTCCATGAGCTTCAGGTAAGAGTAGCGAGTCATGAGCTTCAATAGAAGTCACAATGCTACAAAATTATGATTCCTTGATTGTGTGATGTGAGTTCTGGATATAAACAATAGAGCGAGTTATGATACATTCACAATGCCATTGGGTATTAGATACGATGCCACTTTATATTATAGGTGAAATTACATAACTGGGATCTAATGTGATCGCCAGTGTAAAGGAAATTTGAGCCACAAAGTAATGCTTTCCACCACAGAAAAATTTGTGAACTTCTAAACGACCCATAGATATGAATCATTGAACAGAGTTTATGAATCGAGCCTTGGAAAAATAATGAGTTACAAAACTTTGTTAAATGCAAGCCACATGATAAATCGAGTCATGATGCTAGTGATGTCACTATACAATTTCGTTGTCTCTCCACATTTGCGATGCCTCTTGGATTTCTTGTCGAATCCTAGATGTCTTGCCATATGAACCAAACCTTAGATCAATGCCATGTAAAGTTGCCATAAGAATAGGGACCTACCATAGCTGAAACGAGCTAAACCGAGTCACTGATAAAAGCAAACCCTAAACGAGGAAGTTGAATCACAGATATTTTCCATTTCATTAATCTTAGAGGTATTACAAGCTAAAAAAAATCAGTAGAAAAAGACGCTACTTCATATATATATATAAGTACTTATATATATATATATATATATATATATAAAGTAGTACATGTTCATATTTCTCCTCTAACTTACTTGTGACTTGACATCATATTTTGTTACTAGTCTTCCCACTCCATATCCTCGATTACATATTCTCTACTCTATTTCTTCTCCAAAATAGAATATTACATCACTTTATAGCATATATTATTCATTTTTATCTACTTGCAATAAAACATATCAAAAACAAGAATATTACAGCATGTAAATGTATCAAATATTATTAGACCTCTTATAGAATCATATCTTCTAATCAAAAGACAACAAAATATTAAGGCATAGATCCAACATAAATTTCCAATCCTCCTATAATGTCTTGTATATGTCCTTCTTCTAGGAGTAATTTGTACTACCTTTGTTTATCAGATGGCCCAGTTCAGAAGAGGCAAAGTAGAATTTTCTAGTTGGTTTATTCATCCCTCTCTTAGACAACAAATCAGAAACCCAATTATGTTCTCTGTAAATGAGATCAAAGTTGATGGATTGGAAGGTACTTACTAGGACCTGAATCTTGCGCATCTAGTTTTTGAGAATAGGCGGGAAGAATCCTGTAGTATTTTTTTACCTAGTCTATAATACCTTTTGCATCTCCAAAAATTTGAAAGAAGTCTAACCTCGGCCATTTTTCCATAATGAGAACATCCCATAAGACAATGAGTTTTTCCTTGTTGTTTGTTCCATGTCCTCCTTCCCACCAGAATTGGAAGTACTTTCCAGGGCTCATCACGATAACCGCTCCACATCCACACCTCTTCGTTTTGCATGCTCCATCAAAAAAACCCACTGGATATCTTCCCCATATTTATTTATGTTTATTGTTCCTCATACCTTCGTTTTTTATGCTTGGTCCCATCTCTCCATATATTGAGATAATCTTATTTATGTTATTTCTCACTTGTCCTTTCTTCTGATAAAAATTAGTTGCATTCCTACTACTCCAGATCGTCCATGTGATAAAAATGGTAGGGTCTTAAATTTTTTCTTATTAAGAAACCATCTCTTAATAAAATTTATCAGAGTACCATTCCTTTGTATGGTTTGATCTTCAATGTTTGGAGGGTCCCTACCCATACCTCTACCGCATACTAACAGTTGAATAACAGGTTTTCAATCTTTTCCATATTATTTTTGCATAAAACTCAAATTCCCGAGCCAGTCATACCTCTTTTTTGTAGATTGTTCCAAGTCAAGATTTTTTTTTTGATAACCAACCAAAAATAATAATAATAATAATAATTAATTAATTAAAAAATAATAATAAATATAATAATAAATATATAAAAATAATAAATAAAATAAAAATAAAAATAAATAAATAAATTTTAATCTTTAAGGGAATATCCCATTTCCAAATGACCTACAACCAATTGTCATTAAATTGTGTCTACGGGCTACATTCCAGCTTCATATATATATCATGTACCTTTGGAGATCCTTATGCAACTTTCTATTCCACCATAACTGATCTTGTTGTTCTTGCAAGAACATCCATGCATCATATAATTTATCTATATATTCCCCCCATTCCACTCTGTATCTATCCAACATTTCTAATTTTATCGCCCCTCTCCAGAAATATCCAAAAATATTGTCAGGTTGTACTGCATATATCTGATGTAAATAATGACATCCCTTTACTGTGAATGAAATTCATAGTTTGTGCCAATAATGAGTGACCACTAGTGACACCGACCATAGCATACAAGTTAATTTATGCAGATAATTTCATATTTGACTCATCACATATTACTGATACACAACATTGATCTATTGTCAATGTCAGCCACAAGTTGAGAAACTGATGTACATATTTGAGCCATATAGTTGAATCATAGATACCATAATGAGTCATTCCTTATATACAAATTGAACCATAGAGTCAAACTACAATTGTCAAGTCACAAAAGTTGGTGATAACAGTTTTCGAACCACAGGCGATACTGTGAGTGATATGAGACATAATAGAGTGTGAGCCTAATATTGACATGAATTATGTGAGCCTTTTCTAGAGATGAAGTGAACCCATGCTACAATGAATATTATATTCTTGAGATTAGTAAGTCATATCAAGAACGAACCACTATTAACAGAGAATGCAAACCAATCTGTGAATTCTTCATAACACGCCAATAGAAGTTATATTCAAGCCTCCTTAATAAAACCTTAGCTTTGATTCCATGTTAGAAAATCACGAGGCTTATGATTTAGTGTGATTTTCCTTTCTTTGATAATTGTTTGTGAATTTTTTTGGCTTCTTTTAATCTTTAGTAAATTCTTTTTCATCAAACAATTACCAAAATGTAAAACATGAATATCACATAACACAAAAGAGCACAATATATAGGCTCCAAGCCAAGGCAAAACTACTCCAAGGGGAAACCCATAAAAATTCTCTTCTTATAGAATCAAATCAAAGTGAGATATCCAAGACTCATGATCAAATACTTCAACCCTCTAAATGCCAAGTAAGATCCTCCTTCTTCATAGAAAAACTCATCAACAAGAGACCAACAACATATTTTCAACGAGAGATATAATAGGGTAGATATTCCATAAATCAAACTTCAAGAGACATTCTTCATCAACTTCAGATTTTGGGCTTCTTCTCCTTCCATGATTTTGACAAATCAGATTGAGCAAATTGTGTGTCCAAAATGAGCCCCGACTTTCTTATATTTATACTTGTCTAGAGGGGTATGAATAGAGATGTCCTTTGGGGATGGGCCAACTTGAAAGCTAGGCATCCTTGGCATCTAGAGGGAATTTTGACCCAAATTACATATTTAAAAATTATTTTTCCTTTTTTCTTTACAATATGTCAAAATAGGACTTTGACTCTTTGACTCAAGAAAATCTAGAAGCATGAAGAACATGCTTATCTAATAAAATAATAATAATAATAATAATAAATTCTTCTTTTTATTTTGCATGAAACATATAATGATATAGGTACAAAGACCATTATGAAGACTGGACCTAGTTACACTTTCTAACACTCATCACCTAGAAGGAGGATAATTCCATATCCCATCAGGTTTTCCACAAAAAAAACTCACACGGAGTAGTATCTCCATGCCAATTCCCATCTTCATCCCGAACAGAATTTTGGTGTTTTAAATACCCTTGCTACTAGAGCCCCTAGTATTTAAAATGATCATCGTATTGATGATGATAAAGCTCATCTTTTAGATGTCTTCATGAATAATGGTTATAGAAAATATCAAGGCCTTAAAGCCTTCCAAAAAGCGACAAACGGGCTCAAAGCCAAGACTAATCTCATCAATCTTGTTGCCAATTTGCATCTTCCTTTTATTCAAGGAACCACTAACAATTTTGCTCATATTTTAAGGAAAAATAACATCTTTATGACCTTCAAGCCTCTTAGCATTATTCGTTCTTCCCTAAGATCTTCCCAATACAAAGTTGACTCCCCAAACACTAAAGGGGTTTACTTGAGCCCTTGTTCCTATGGTAAGCCCTTTATAAGAGAGATGGGTCGTTCTATTAAGCATAGGATTTGGGAACAATACTCTACCAACATCAGGCATAATTTCTCTCGTTCGTCAACTCTTGTCGAACATTTTGTAAATACTGAACATCACATATGTATTGAGAATTCTTACATCCTTGCTAATATTTCTCACTATCATCACAGGAAGTTCAGAGAATCAATCAAGATAGAGAAGCAGACCAACAATATAAATATGAATGACTGCTAGAAAATCAGTGGAAGTTGGATTCCAATCTCTCCTCAAAGTTTACTTCTTCTTAGTTTCCTCCCCCTTTTCCTCCTCTCCCCTTCCTTGGTTTGTGTTCTTTTTCTCCTTTTTATTGGGTTGTACTCTTTTTTGGGGCTCTTTACCCCTCACCCTCCCCCCCCTTCCCCTTCTTCTTCTTTAATTTATTTTAATTTTGAAGATCTGGGTAGACAAATGCAGTAATAATAAGCATGCAAACATGAGGTATCAACATATGCATGGCGGCGATCTTTGTGTGATGCCACGTCAAGGGGAATACATTTATGCCTCCAAAAACATTACGCCTACGAGGAGCCTAATAAGGGAAAAGAAGGTGGCTCAATGGGGAATATGGGGGGGATAAGGAGGATGAAGGAGATAAGGGAGAAAGGGGAGATGGGGAAAATATAGGGGTAAAGGAGCTTAGGGATTTTTCCAAAATAAAATTTCATACAAGCGGAAGACCAAGGGAGGTACCAAGAACCAAGAGACATGGAGCCTCAGGGGATGGGGCAAAATAACTAGAGTCATTGATTTCAAACTTGGTCTCTTCCATGGAATATGATAGAATTTTGAGAATATTATAGAATTATTTGGAATGGAAGGATCCACATTATAAATTTTGAGAATATGATAAAAAAAATTGGAATGGAAGGATTCTACCAATCCTCTTATTCTTTGAAGCACCAATGCAAGGGAATGAGATAGTGGCTTGTGATTAGCGAGTCTCCTAGAATAACAATGTCTTTTATTTCTTTGTCTTTAGCAATATGTAAACCATGTAGGAAGCCATACATCTCAACTTGATTATTTGTTTTCCTTCCCAAGCCCCATGCATATTTGGTTTCTATAATTCCATCAGGATTAAGTAATACCCATTCACCTCCTTCCACCCTTGGATTTTTCTTAGAAGCCCCATGAAAATGAAGAACTAATTTTTGTTGTTGTTTCTTCCAATCAACTAAATCTTCAGAGGATGGGTGAAGCTTCCAGCTAGAGAATATCACTTTAGAAGACAAGGGAGGGGAAGGTTGAGGAGAGAGACTTCCCACCCATTTTTCTTCAAGATCATCAAGGGTAGAATCTCTATGGAGAGGGTTGAGCTTGAGACAAAAGGAGAGGGACTTTAAAGTTATGGATTTAGCAGAGAGAAAATTTGATTTAAATATAGTCGAATCATGAGAGAGCCAAATTTGCCAACAAATATATTTGGGAAGAGGAATCCAAACATATTAAAAGGAATTTTTGGTGTGAAGGGAGCCCATATAATGTTTTTGCCGAGATGAAATAAAGTTTTGGAGACTAGAAGGCCAACGAAGTCTAATATATAAATGTCCAAGAGCAATAGACCAAATTTCCTTAGCATATGAACAATCCAAAAAGTGATGGGATATAGTTTCTTCCTGCTTTCCACACAAGGGACATCTTGAAGGGCCATAAATGCCTTTCTTCCTGAGATTCTCTGAAGTCAAAAATCATTTAGTGAAGGAATAACCAACAAAATATATTGACTTTAGGAAGGGAATTAAGAGTCTAAATTTTGCTCCAATGGGAGGATTTGGGAGGAATATGAGATTGGAAGAGAAATCCCAAATATCCCTCCTTGACTTAATAAGATTAGGCTTTCCAAACCAATTTGTCTTACTAATATTGATTAAATATCCCTTCCATCCAAAATCATTTTTAAGTCTTCACCTAGGGTTCTGATGAGATCAGGGAAATCCCCAAGTTCCAATTTATCCAAAGCCCATCAAAATTCCATTTAGAGATATGAGTGAGATTATTATCTCCTTGAAGATGCATATAGTCCATTAAGGGGCAAAGTTAAATTTCTTCCACATTTTCCATCCGGGGATGATGTAGAATAGAATATTCCCATAATCTGACATCCCCACCCTTCCTAAGGATCCAAGTTAGATGGGAATTAATCAGAAAGTAGGCTAATAAAATGAGTTTCCAGATACGGGAATATTCCCTAGAATGATGATCTGCTTCACTAGATTGGACGTATTTTGCATTCAAAATTTGTTCCCACCAAGAATTTCGATGAGTCTTTAGTTTCCAATCTGATTTTTCCCCGAGTGCAACATTCATAAAATCAGGATCTCTAATACCAATACCCCCATGAAGTTTGGGTGCTTTTACTATAGCCCATTTTACAAGGTGGAACTTTTTTATGGAATACATGCCTCCTTCCCAATAAAATTTTCACAATTGGATCCCTAGTCTATGTAATGTACTTTTGCGTGCCATGAGAGCTGAGAATTGAAACAAAGGGATTGTCGATAGTACAAATTTAGTAAGGATTGTTATGCCTGTCATGTTGAGCTAGCGAGCTCCCCAATTCTCCATTTTGATTTGAATATCGTCTATTGTACTCTGCCAATATTTTGAGGAAGCCTTTTTTAAGCATATTAGTATTCCCAAGTATTTAAACTTTGTCCAATGTTTGACCACTTTGAAACCAAGCGCTTCTTCAATTTTCCTTTGACGAATTGTGTTGATGTTCCATGAGTAGATTTACAATTTTGCCTCACTAACCAATCCTCCAGAGGCTATAAGAAAATTATCCAAGACCTTTTTATATCATTTAGTAATCACTGCAGAATCTCCTCCCAAGGGAATGGTGTCATTAGCAAATTGTCCATGATTGATGCTTATGGCGCTTGCAGACAAACGAATCCCCAAAAGATGCTCAATGCTTCTTTCAAACTCTAGTCTCCTACCCAAAGAATCAACCACAATGATATACAAGAATTGAGAGAGGGGGCAACCCTTCCTTAGCCCCCTGGAGCCTTTGAAGAAACAAGCTCCTCTTCCATTGATAAGGGGGGTGATCCAAGGAGAACTAATACACAGAGCTACCCACTGAATAAATCTATCATGAAAGCCCATATTTTTCATAACCTTGAAAAGGAAGTTGTGTCGGACTCTATCAATCGTGTTTTCCATGTCTAGCTTTATAACTATGCCCTCATCTCCTCGTCGCCAACCAGAGTCCACCGCTTCTTGTATCATGATTACATTGTCAAATATTTGTCTTCTTGGAACAAATCCTCCATGGTTCTCAGTCATGATGAATGGAAGGATTTTCTTAAGTCTTATTTCCATAATTTTAGAGATGATCTTGTAAGACACATTACACAATGAAATTGTCGGAACCTGGTAAAGGAAGAAGCATTATTGCCTTTGGGAATGAGGGCTAAAAATTAAGAATTGGTTCCTCCACCATGCAAATTTGCTTGAGCGAGTATCCTATCATTATGGTTAGGTCCCTATGAATAATATCCCAAAATTGTTGGTAAAATAGGGAAGGGAATTTTCCTAGTCGTGGGGGCGTGTCTGGATGATAGGAAAAGGCAACTTGCTTTATTTCTTCTATAGTAGGAGGGACTATGAGAGAAGCATTCATTTCTTCATAAACTAGCTCAAGAATGTGCTCCAACATATAGTGTTATTCCTCTTCAAATGAATGGTCAGGGGCCTGGTACAAGTTGCTAAAGTGATCAATTGTCGCCTCTTGAATTAACTGGAAGTATTCAATTTTTTGCCATTGGTGATGGATTTATGATATGTTATTTTTTCGTTCTCTATTTTTAGCTTGATTATGGAAGAATTTATTATTCATATCTCCATATTTTAATCAAAAAATCCTTGATTTTAACCTCCAGTGTTCCTCTTTTTGTCTTAGGAGCGCATGGGCATGATACGACTGGAATTTTTTAACTTCTTTGTGTATAAGTTCCTTTGTAACATATTCAACTTCAATTTGAGATTGAATACGTTCGACTTAATTCTTCAATGATAGAAGAAAATATTAATTCATTGATTTCCCACTATTTAACCATAGTTTGATATCTTGTTTGAGCCTCTTTACTTTGGTCGCCCAAATACCAATTTGGCTACCTTCAACCCACTGACCCCAAGAAGCAGTAACCATGTCTAAAGAACCAGTAGATTGGAGCCAAAGCGTAGAAACTTTGAAGGGTACTGGGCTATAATTTTGAGGCACACTAATTTTCAATGAGATGGTTCGATGGGTTGATATGTTCCGACGCCAAATGAATGACAGAAGCCTAATATTCAGAGATAGAAATATATCAACAACCAAAAATCAGTCCAATCAAGCAACATTGTGTCGTAGTCAAGATCTCTTGTTGTTCCAAGTGAATTGCATCTTAAAGGGCTTAATATCAATCATATGGAGAGAGTTAATTAGGTTCTTGGTGGGGATCCCTCACCAACGTCCCTCTCCTCTTTTCCTTTTGATGAAGTGTCGTGTTAAAATATTTGTCGATGATGCAGTTAATGCCAAAGGATGAATCTTTAAGCTTCATTAGGGATTTCCAATAATCTTGATTTTCACAAAAATTGATAAGCATATAGAGGTTTACAATATTACATGCCTAATTCAGAGCCATAATGTTGAAAGTAATTGCAATATAATGTTGTTTTCGCTTGCTATCTCTAAATTTTAAATTAGCTGGATCCCATAGGGTACATAAACCCCTGAAGCACCCCAAGAGCTAACCTCAAGCTGGAAACTCATATTCCATATCTTACTGTGCTTAGATGAGATATCCTTTACATCAAGTTTGGTCTCCTAGAAGAGGGCTACCACTGGATTTTATTTCATTATCAATGATTTTTCTCATGTGATTCTCTTATTAGATCTGATATCCCTAGAGTTCCAGGAGATGATATTCATTACTTACTTTCAGATTCAGTTGCCCCTTCCGAGGGACCTATTACTAGGCCCTTTTTTACTCCTTCATTGTCATGATCAATTAATTGTCGAGGTATGGTGCTTTGTTACCCCAAATCCTTATCTTTATCAATTTGTGCTATGCAGATTTCCCTATTGGTTTTCCTTCTTATGCATCGGGTTTTCCTTTCCAAATATTTGGATTTTTTGGCTTCTAATTTTTCATCTACTAAATTAGACACTATAGTGGGACCCGTGGCTTCCTTTGATGAGAGGTAAGCGTCCTTCTCTTCCTCCAACGAATCTATTGAGACATTCTGAAATAGGGTTCTATTCTCCTTTTCTAGGACTTGCTCAGGGCTGTGAGAATAATGTTTTTGAAGGTTTGGGTCCGTAGATTTCTAAGAATTTCCTTCTTCTTCATTAAGATCTGCCAACACTTCATATATATTATTTTCTCCTTTTTGACTTACAGCTTGGATTATACCTTCCTTATTGGCACTGGTCTTATTAGGATTTGTTGGATATTGAGTTTTATGAGAAGTATTCACTTGTTGAGGGGGCTACTATTTATTAGGGCCCTGTTGTAGTGGCTACAACCACCCTCCAAAATTTTTTCGTTGCTACATTTTAGAGCCTTCCTTACAAACCACAGCAACTCATCTTGCACTGATCCAGGTACTTATGCTTTGATTGAGCCTCATCCTTTGCATCTTGCCTTGTGTTTTCTTACCTGGTCTACTTGCTAACCCACAAGCTGATCTCTTGACTTGATCTTGATCCAGTTTTGGGTTTTCCTTGGAGAACCATGCAATCCTTGAGGGAAATTGGCCTTGATCTTGGGAATTGTGCAATCTTAACTAACAGTGGGCCTTGTGCCCAAGAAATGTGCAAAACTAACTGGCATCCAACCTTTAGTTGGGAAATTGCGTTGAACATGAGAGGCAGCCCAGAAATTGTTCAAAACCAACTATGCTCAAAAACTGCGCAATGCATGAGCCAGAGAGTTGCTCGGTTCTCCCCAGAACTGTGCAATCATTCGAGGCAATGCATCAAAGTTTTTCCTAAAAAAGTAAAAAACCAAAAATCAAAAAGCATCCCTGAAAAAAGGGATCTATTTTTAGTAGTCCAGAGGAGACACTTGAGTTATTTTCGAAATTGCCTCCACGTGTCACTTCTTCCTTTATTTGTGGCATGCACGTCATAAACCCTAATTTGACCAGAAAAATTTAATTGATGTTGCTATATCTCATTTGCACATTCGATCTTGGATATTTGGCATTCCGGAGGAGATAAAGGAACCTTCAGTGCGATCGTCATCGCTTTTCCAGGTGATTTTTTCTTTTCTGGTCTTTTGTTGCTTTTTTTTGTTTAGTTTGTGTGAGTGTTGTTTCACATGTTTCTTTGAACAATTGATGGTGTTTTAACTTGTTTTTTCTTGTAGAAGCGTTGTTTCAAGTTTTACATTTCCTTTCCCAAGTGTCGTATGTGTTACCATTTTTTTACACCAACAGTCGTCGTTGCAGCGACTCCCTTCACATGCTTCATTTTCCTTCAATTTGATTTATTCTTGCACTTGTTGCACTTGCATGCATCATCACTTAGTCATATATGCACTCAACATCGCACTATCCTTCAGATCTGCTCGATTTCACGCTCCCCTTGGGAAGATCTGGGCTCCCCTTGCGCAGATCTCACTTTGCACTATATGCACTACACAATCTAGGAGCTCACGGCCTCTGCCTTGGTTTCTAGAATTGTAAAGAGGTTTTCATGGCCTAGCTCCAACTACGCATTGCACAGTTTCAAGAGCCATCATCCCAGCTTGGCCACTAAGACTGTGTAATTTTTAGTCTCTCCTGGCCTTGGCCCAAGACTGAACTGCGCATTGCGTAGTTCCAGTCAGCAAGCCTCCCCACTGACTGTTGGGACTATGTAATGCACATTTCCAGCAGGAATTCAGTGACCTCTGTGAACCAAAATTTCATAGTTTGTCCCATCATGAGCCTGTTTATTGCTTGGTCTTGTCTTGAAGTTGTTTTGGTTTTAAGCTGACATTTTCTTACCATGAGCGTCCTCTCTTTCCCACTGGTACAACAGTTGTTGAGCATATATTTAGAAATTATAGTTAACATGGCATCCAAGAGAGATGCATCAAAGGAAACCATTGAGATAAGTATTGGGGAATCAGTTGAGAAGATATCAGTTAATCTACCAATCTATGCAAACACTTAGTTGTTCATTGAGAAGGGTACAACATTAACATGACAGCAAATCAAGGATACTTTTGCGGAGGACTTCAAGGAAGACTTAGAGGACCAATAGGTTTACCTTAGCATCCATCGGTCATGATTATACAAGGTTACATGCAGGTACTCCGTCTTCCCATGTACGAACATTATCAGCTAGATAGTCTCACACATAGATGAATAGACAATGACTTCCAGCGGGAAAGAGCTTGTCGCCTTTAAGGAAGAGAACTTTTAGCATGTGTATCATTTACCTCAGTAGGTGAAGTGCATGGATTAATTTTTCTATGCCACCCACAACTTTTTGAACACTAGAGACATCGTCAAGCATTGGATGAAAGAGTCGTCAAAGTTTAGACAGACATTGAATCATGTTTGTAAGACAAAGTCTCTCAGGAAGGCTTATCAATTCTTGATCATCTTTGCATGCAGAATATATGGTCAAGAAAACACAGAAACCTTTCCTAAAGGTTGGGTAGTCATGTTGTATCAGTTGGTGAAATATGGGAAGCCATTCAACTAGTTAGACTTGTTGGCTCATCAGTTGAAGATCCATGTGACTAATGCTTAGAATATGCCTAAGAATGAGCAAGTAAGATTACACATTTTCACGTAGTTACTTGATGCAATATGTGCCCAACAACAGTTCCCTGGCATGAGATGGACATGGACACCTAAGGAGATTGTCGTCAATGTTTATTGCAATTTTATTTCCAAATACAACTATCGATAAGTGATGGCCAATCTAACTAACCATTTCATCATCCCCTTATACAAGCTTATCTTTGAGCATGATCCCCCCTGCATGTTCCAAGAAGCAATGGAGGCGATAGTGAACATCGCAAATTGGTATGCCTCACCAGGTGGCACCTTCATCAGAGTGTATGGGAGAGAGAACCCTCTGCATGTTCTACCAAGGTATGCCACTCACAAGTTGATCATGCAAGAGGTCTCATACCACCTCTCCACAGGGTTGTTAGCAGAACTGCATAGGAATAATAAAGTGTAATGGCTCGCTCTTCCTTTGCGGATCGGATTGTAGGAGATTAAGAGATTAAGGGATGCAGATGTTGAAGCTAAGGAGATAGTACAATTCGAGTTCGCCACCAAAGACTTAAATCTATATGATCCCCACGGTATTTGCAAGGACCGTTGTGTAAGAGTGTACTTTCCATGGATCCACGAGACATTTCATTGGGTGGAGGAGGACCCTTGGTGGTACTATTATAATGCATCTAGACTCAATGAATAGGTAAGTATAGAAACAACTTCGAAAGCTTCTCTACAGATAGAAACAACACAAGAAGCAAAAACAACAACAACAATAAGCAACAATCCAGTGCGGGAAAAGGGAAAGAGGAAGATTGTTGAGGACCCAGAGGAAGAGAAAAGCTACAATATGAAGTCATATCCTCTCTTGGTGAAAGAAGATTTGGCAGCAAAGGAAAAGAGGGAGCAACAAAGAAAGAGAGTAGAATGGGGGAAGAAAGAAAAGTAGAGGTTGCAGGAAGAGGAACTGAAGTTGCAGGAGATAGAGAAGAAGTTGAAGGAAGAATAGGAGATGAGGAGGAGAGAAAGAGAAGATAGGCAGAAGAAGGAAGGAGAATAAAGGAAAGGTGTGATGACAAAGAAAACAACACCCATACATGTTGATGAGTCAAAACAGCCTGCAGCTGAGGAGAGGGTCAACAGATGCAGGACTGGGAGCTTGCTCAGCAGATTGAGAAATTGATTGAAGTGACAGACATGGAGTTGGAGCAGGAGCCACATAATGAATAAACTAACCTCATGCCGAGAGCACTAGAGGTCATCTCTCAATATTCGCCACCTCTAGTGTTAGAACCAATCCTGAGCGAGAAAGGAGAATTTGTTCTCTTTGATGATGATCTGGTCATCGATGTGTAAAATCTATCATTTGATGAGTTGCAGAAAAGGATTGTACAGGTGTGGAGGAAGAACTTTCCGGATGATCACGCATCGCCTGCATTCATCAAGGAAAGGGTGATATTCCTAGACATCATGAAGCATCCATCTACCCTTTCCGATTCCATCTTGGCCTATGCAGGTGATCCAAATTGGATCCATAAAAGACTGTCAAAAAACCACGACTGTATCGGGATGAAACAAATCTTTAAAGAATTCAAAACAGCAACAAAAACACCCTTAACTAGTGGCAATGGCAGCCAGCGTGGAACGGCAAGGACCTCGGTCAAAGCGCACTGATCGAGGCCCATGCAGACTGTGCAGAGGTCAAAGTAGCCCCTGGGAGCCCCGGATCGGGAAAAGGAGGTGATTTTCAATGCGCAATTAGCTGGGCGAACAAGGCCAAAATGGAGGAGCCTTAAGCACTCAGTCGCGTTGGGAGCCGGAGAACAGTGGGCGGAGAAACGAAAAGTGTTAACGTACGAAGGCGGGACCCGCACTCTGGAAAACCGGCAGTATTGATCGAGGCGCCCTCAAACGGTAAACGGTTTTGGAGAAAGCGGAGCGATCCCACTCAACGATCGACACGTGGTAGCGGAGGTGAGAGAAAACCACCGTTGATCACGCATTATTGGTCGAGCAAGTCAACCACGCGGGACGTGCGTATGACATTGGATCTGGAGGAGCCTAGATCAGACGGCTGAGATTGCACCCGATGGAGGAAGCGGAATCGACAAGGAATTAAGCCGCATTCTAAAGGGATTTGGAATCCGTTTGACTGCCACGGTGGAGGAAGAACACATCCATGACGTAACTGAAGAAACGAACTGACGAGCAAGTTGGCGCTCTTCCGATGAAGACATGTGGCCACTCCCTGAGCATTCATGCTGACGCCGAACAGGGAACTCCAAGAGCAGCTGTAGAAGGTGAATCGATAGAGGCGAAAGAGGAACCAAACAGGCACGAAAACGAATGGCTAAAAGCCATGAATAGAGATAGAATACACAATCAAGTAGGAGGGAAGTCCAAGAGACGAGGAAAAAAAAGACTAGAATCCGAGAGGAGGACGGAATACATAGAGAAGAAGGCAGTAAAGCAAGAGAAAAGCAGGATGAGACAGAGGGCCGAGCTAATGCAGCGGCAGCATCA
This sequence comes from Pinus taeda, assembly GCA_000404065.3. Taxonomy (NCBI): domain Eukaryota; kingdom Viridiplantae; phylum Streptophyta; class Pinopsida; order Pinales; family Pinaceae; genus Pinus; species Pinus taeda. The sequence continues at coordinate 75,994 of APFE030153329.1, forward strand.
AGCACCACCGAGCTTGAGAGATTCAAGCCATCCCATAGAGGAATCTGTCTAGATCGAGCATCACATTTGGCTCCTTCCACTATAGACCAGAAGGTCACAAAGCTGGTAGGAAGAAGAAGAGTCTGTGTACTCCAGTGGCTTGGGGAATCCAAGAACCACCCTACCAAGCAAAACCTGCTTCAGGAGAACTCACATTAAGTCCCTGCATTGTAATTCTCTGTCTAAAGACACAACAATATAAGTGATCCAGATTTAAACAGGAACGCAACAAAATACAGAGATAACCATATACACAAAGATGCAGCGGAAATAATGCTTCATTTCATTAATGGAAAATACCGAAATATGCTTAC
>APFE030153329.1:78374-111958 GCA_000404065.3 Pinus taeda
AATAGGCCAGCTCAACAACTTGCCTCTAAAACTTAGGAAGCCTATCCATGCATTAAATATTCACTATTTACATCAAAGAAGCTTCTAGAAGAGGTAAAAAAGAGTAAAAGTATCTAATGCCATGAAAGTTACACAAAAATCCATCATTTACATGTCCAAATGGTCAACCCAAGTGAAAATTGTGCTTAGCTAGCCGAACTGGTCAAAAACTGGCAAATTTTGCTCTACTGGTCGCACCTCTGGCTCTACCGGTCGCACCTTTTGGCAGCGCTATTTGAGGGCCTTCCCAGAGTCCAAATCAGATGTAAGATAGCTCGTTGGAAAGGTATGGAAGTCTACTTTCCAACCCAACCAGAATTTCTGAATTTGGAGTTGATCTGGCCCCTCAAAAATCAAATCTCCCAAGACTGCTTTCTGCAACTCAAAAAAGGGGCAGAAAGTCAAAAATTGGCTGTATTTTGAGCTTTTGGGTGCCCAAATCTTCACAAAATTTGAAACCCTTCCATATGCAAGTGTACTTTTACAAGAAAAATCCAACCATGTAGAGTTTTCCCCGTTCCGAGCTGTATCGACGACTCGTCTCGTACGGGGTGAGACCGGTAGAATGGCCAAAACCTGTTAAATTCCCAAAAATGCCAAAGATGCCTCAAAATTCTCAAAATCTCTTGGGTTTGCTGCTAGAAGGAAGATAATGAGTACCGTGATGAGTAAGAGAAGCTTGGGCCAAGATACTGAGCGGGTTGGTATTCTTCCTTCCTTTGGGAGCCTTGGTCAACCTTCTTTGAAGAATTTTCATCTTCGCCTTGCAAACATGCATTCTTGCCCAATAATGATTTTTCATGTTTCTTAGCAAGTTGTTTTTCCGATTGGCCTTAGCCAACAGCCCCTCTAAGTGTGTGTTGACTCAGATAAGCATGGATTCTCTCTCTTTGGGCAGCAAGTCACCGGGCCTCCTATGGTGTATGACTCGGTCACTTCGAATTCTCCATAGCTCGTCCAATTCCTTCTCATCCTCCAGCTGTTTGTTTCGCTGCTCCAAATAGTTTATTACCCATTTGGCCCTCAACAAGTTTGTTTGCAATGACTGAATCTCGGTGTTTTGCTCTTGGATAATATCCCTGAGCTCTGTGGTAGGAGAATCAGCGTCAAGATCAATAACCGGAACACCATACACTCTCTCCTCAATCATGGGCTGCTTGCCCCTCTCTGCTACCTGTGCTGCTGTCGGCAACGAGGCCCCTTCCACCTGATGTGGAGATAACACTCGCTACTCTGATGATGACGACGAGACCCCTTCCACCTGCTGTGGAGAAAATACTCGTCGAGCTGCTGCAAACAAGGTTCTATGACCTCTCTGATATGTACACTGTGGTGGGGAAACAACATGTGTCGGCACAATAATCTCGGGCTGGCGTGATGGACCTCCCTCCTCATGAATGGCTTCTGGCTCTAGCTGAATGATGACATGGACTGACATTTGGGCAAACCCTAGACCTAATGCCTAGTGACCAAATTTTTCTTGAAGACTCACTGAAATGACAAAATTTGACCTTGACACTTCAAAATCACTTTGTAAGAGCACTTGATCACTGGAGGAAGGCTGGAAAGACTGACACTAACACATCCAAAACTCCCTGATGCAGTGCTTGAAGGGTCTAAAGTGGTAGCGCAGCTAAGTTGACTCCCATGTCCTTCACTGTACCTAGCACAGTGCAGTCCTCATATGATTCCACACGAACAAATCCCTCTGGTAAAGGTATGACTCTGAGGTCCAGAGTCTGTTCCATCTATGTTACTGTCCTGCTCCCTTGTGTCAGTCTCGCTTGCACCCCGCTCGCTTTCCCAATGCTTGCTTGAATTTCGTCGGTCTGGATCTGCAGCTCACGCAGATCCTTTTGGATGCTCCCCGACATCTGCATATATTGTTGTTCAAACTGCTACCACAACTTTGTGGTTATGTCTCTGACCTTGTCACCGATCTCATTGAGATCCCCTTCTGTAAGGACCATATAGTTGATGCACGTCTTCTTGTTAGATTTATGATTCTTTTGGGGTCTTCTCCTTTCCGTGCTTCTTCAAGGTGAAGGGAATGCTCTACTCCTCTCCATCGCCTCCTTCCTGTTCTGAAAGTTCCTGCTCGTCTGAATGTTGTGAAGCTAATTCTTCAATTTCTTCTGTATTCATGTGTTCTTTCTCATTATTCTCTTTTGCAGAGAGATCTTTTTTTGCCTACTATTTCTCCATAGTTGCCTTAGTAGCTGCTTCTTTCCTCTTCTATTCAGCTAGAGCTCGTGTGGCCTTCTAAGCTACTTATTTTTGCTTTTGCATAGTGGTCGATTATGCAACAGAACTTTCTTCACCTTTGCTAGTACCTACACCAAGCTCCGTGGGTCCGCGCCACTCCTGTTGGGTGTGGAGCATGATTATTTAGAGGTCTTTGTTTCAGCCGAATGTATACCCCAGGAAGTTTGTACACCCCTCCAGCAAAAAACAGACATAAAATTGCCATGTAAAAATATAGTAATTTCTAGTCAATCTGGGTTGTTCATTAGGCAGATGATCTGATGGTAGAACTTATGTTTAGTTTAGGGTTTTTTGCCCTAGAAGGCAACCCCTCTCTTTATATGAGGGCATTGTATTGAGGCTGTGAAATGGATGCGTATTATCCGAGTGAGAAACAGAGAGGTGAGACTGTGAGAGAAAACAGAGGATATTACAACGGATCTGTTGTAGGCTATGTCTCTTCATTTTGCTGGATAATAGAAAGGAAGGGCTGGCTGTTTGGGGTGGACATAGCCCAAACTAGGTGAACCACGTATATCTGTGTCTCTCTGGTTTTATTTGTTTATATTTCTACAATATTTTATGTGTTCCATTGCTCTGTAATAGATAATTTTCTAACAACTCCACTAGAAAACTCCCCACGATCTCCTATACATTTTTTTGTGATACTAAATATGGAAGCTTGTGCCAAAGATGCTTTGGGTCCTTCTGCACCCTGATTGAAACGTTGTGGAAATCGGCCTTGAACTTCGTGAAGGCCTTCAACTACTCGAACAAGGTTTGGGACAACCTTGGCCACTGATTGATAATTGTTTGCAGGTCTATCTCCATCAAAATCTAGAAAAAAATTTATTCCTTAATCCTCTATAGATCCTTTGTTGACCACAGCAAAGCGAACTTCGTTGCCTCTGGTAATTCTTCTAGTTGCAGGGGAAACTGACTGTCCTCCAGCAATCTCCATGCTACTAATACAATTGACAGTAAAATCCAAGCATAATGGAAGGGCTTTCTTTCCCCCTGAGCTTCATGGCAGTTCGCAAGGAACTCCTTGCACAAATACTTTGCCCAATTATATTGAACTCCCTTCGCACACTAGGCAACCAATGATACTACAGGCACCGAAACTTTGTCCGCACGGAATTTCCTCATGATTTTTCCTGCAAGTATTCGGGCGGCGAACTGCACCGCCTAGTACTGAATGGAGTGGATAGAATATTCGCACAACTTCTTTACAAGACCATATTCTGCCTTCATCTTATCAACCAATGCCTTTTCTCCACTTTTCCGTCCAAACTCCTTGGCAAGGTCTGCTCCCTTGTAGGGTAGCTTTTTTATCCAATGAATTAGCATATATGTGATCGCGATGGGCTCCCCAAGCCATAGGCACCCATCGTGTACCAGTGCGAGAAGTTGGCACACACACCATGTTGATTATTGATCTATGGAAGTGTGGCAGGCAGAGCACGTGCATCAACCTAGCCTGCTCAACACCTTTGACCCACTTCATGGGTTCCAATCACAAAACCCTAGTCTCTTCGTAGTAAATCTTCATCATGTACTTTCTATTTGCCGGATGTGGGAATTTCTTGTGGTCTGTGAGGTCCCAATATTCCATCTTCAACACTGGAATGCGCGCTAAGGTTGTGCCTTCAAATTCCACTTGTTCCGGTAACAGGTGTGTCGAAACTGTAAACTTATCGAAATTAGGGTCTTTCATAACTTTGGCCTTCCCTTTCTACAGAGGATATACTCTGGGAGCCGTGTGATAGGCTTGCCCTCCTCAACATCTAACTCTTCCACACCTTGGAAATCTTCCTCCTCTGTAGCTACCACTTTCTCTGGTTGTTTATCTTTTTTCTCCTTTTGTCACAACTCTGGGTTCTTCCTCGGTGAATGTCTCACTGGCATCGATTTCTTCTGCTTCTCCTTGGCCGCCAATTGCTTCGGCCTAGGCGACCTCGGCACCGTAGGCACAATGGTTGTAGCTTCCATACTTAACATCTCAGGGACCACCATGTCAGAGACAGAAGCTTTAGAACCCACTGCTTATACAGGATTTGTGGCAATCACTCGCTCTAAGAATAGTTCACGGGCTGCTACAGACAAATTTGTGAATGAGGATTGGGACACAAGTTCTTCCCAGTTGATCCAGGAGGATCCTAACAGATCAGTTACGCAAGTTCGTCATCAGTATTCAGTGTCGTCGTTAGCATTCAGTTCGGTGTCGCTCAGTTTCGACAATGTTGATTATGGTTCAGGTTGTCCAGGTGATGTTAATGGTTTTCATGGTGATGGTTTTGTACCAGGCTATCGACATGTGGTTGTCGTCAGTTATGCCAGGATTTGGTCGTTGACATTTGTTTGTTGTTTGCCTCGCAGGATTTGGGTTTTGTCGTCCACTCGTAGGTTGACCATCGACATGGGTGTCTCGTTTGTTGTAGGGGTTCGATATTGTTTGTCGTCATGTGATGACGTCGCAAAAGTGGTTTGTGACAAAGATGTGTGTTGGGTTAATATCACTTTGTGACAAATGATTGTAATCAAGTTTTTGATGTACACTATGTATTAAACCCTAAAACTACATCTAATACAAAATCTAATCCTAAACCCTAACCTATCAGATTCATCATATCAAACCTATGGTGAAAAACCTAATGCTAAAACCATGTATCAAAACCCTATACTAGACCTAAACCTAAGTCTAAAACCATCGAACCTCATTGCGAATACATTGACACATTAAAACCTAAATCTATGTGTTAAACCTAAGCCTAAACAAAAGTTCTAAACCCTCGGCCTATTGTAAAAACTATACAAACATTACAAATGTGCATAATAGTCCCTAAGCGCCAACCCATAACCACAGCGGGATTGTTATCCATGTGAACAAGCGGGATGTTAGAGCCAACTGCAGTCAGTTAACCGTGAGCCTTCACCACAATGGAACCGGTCATGTGAAAAAATCTTGGATATCATGTTATGTAACCGCGCAGGGAAGTTAACCAGAACCGTGTTCATGTGAACAAGCAGAGGTAAGGTGGAGTGTTAATTTTCGACGGAGTTCAGTCTAACGTAACAAAAAATATGGGAGAAGATCGTTGACATGCGAACAGGTTACACCGGAACTGCCGGAGCATCGTGAGCCAAGACTATCAGGGAATGCGCGGAGGTGGAAGCCTGTGGCTTGTTACATCTAATCGTCAGCCTTCCTCTGCCCAGTCAACCTAACTACCAGCATATTATGGCTAATATAATGTTATTTTTGGGTTTTGCAATTAAGTTTTGGTTATAAACTAATGCGAGGACCATCGTAATTCATGCCAAGTTTAGGCTAGAGTAGTTTGAATGTATTTGCAGGCCTATAACAGGAAGTTTTTGTTCATTGAAGGGACATTAGAGTGATTTTGTTTTTTGTATGCAGATTCTGGAGGTTATAGGTAGTTTTGTATTCAGTGTAAAAGGTGCATTCGGAGTCAGAATTAGGAACCGTGATAGGCATTGGAAAGCTGCTTCAGAGAGCTATCCATTAACAGTGACCAGAAGTGCTTGCATGCACATTCAATCTGGTCAAATCTCTTTGTAATCTACCTATATTGTTTCAATCCTAATAAAGCGGTCGCCCATCATGAAAGCAGACCCAGAGACGTAGTCCATCAGGGACGAACTCTATAATCAACTTTGTTGTCTAGTATCACTGTATTTTTATTGTTTTTCACTTTTTTTATGCATCTTTCTTATGTTTCATCAGCTGTCGTAAAGTCTTTCTTCTCAAGAAGTTTTCTTGATTTCTGCACTTTCAATTAACAATCAATTCATTAATGGATAATCAATTCTACATCAGTTTTAACTTATGATCATTTCAGATCACCAGTCTTTGCTCTTCATAAACTAAAAACAACAAGGCTCACAAACAATTCTCAAAATGTGAAGTGTTCTTCGATGGACCAACATGCTCAATTTATAAGAGGTTTTGAATTCAAATCTAACCGTTCCCTCCAACTTCTGATCATAAAGGCATCTTTGGCGACAGATCTTCAAATATTTTCACCATAAATGACACCTACCCACTCCTCTTAACGGAATTTTTTCAATCAAATCATGAATAGTAACTTCAATGCTGCTTTTGGATCCATATACGTGGCACCATCCTCCATAGCGTAGCTCATCCTCCGCAGCTTCACCTGTCGCACTCCTATTGTTCGTCGCACAGCCTCCCCACTACATTTTTCACCTTATCAGGTAGCATAGTTCATAGACCTGCAATCCCTTGCAATTGCCTGGATTACTAAGACTACCCTTCCTCCATATAGTCATTGCGCAGGGGCAGGATCCCCTGTGTACAGCTTCAGCCTACTTCTATTCACTTTCCCAGGGAATGGTTCTCCATTCAACTTCACAAGTTGAACTGCACCACCATCCATGTCGTGATATCCTTAACAACATATGGTCCCAACCAGTGCATTTGAAATTTCCCTAGAAATTTGGGGAACTTGTTGTCATATAGTAGCACTAAATCGTCTCTCTTAAACGTGTGCAACTTAATATGCCTATCATGCCATGATTTCTCACGTTCCTTTTTCACTTGATGGTGAAATCCTATAAGAAAATGGTCTTCTTATAACTCCATGAGTTGCGTAAGCTACTCCTCCAAGGTCTTGTGATCTGCCATCTCTGTCAAAGATGCAATACGTAAAATTGACACAATATAGTCCATAGGCATTACTGCTTCAATTCCATAGACCAACCTAAACATTGTTTGACCTGTCAACTTCTTGCAAGTCATCCTATAAGCCCATAGCACTACAGGTACAGACATATCCTAGTCATTAATCTTTGCATTACAGACCTTCGTCAATGCATTCTCAAAAATTTTGTCAAAATCTTCCACCGTTCCATTCTCCTGTTGGTGATAGGGTGTGCTCTTCTGGTGATACCCCTGGAATTCTTCAAGCATCGCGTTGAATGTTCATTCAAGAAATGTGTACCCATATCACTCATCAATATCTTAGGGCATCCAAACTGTGTTAAGGCATATTCAAACAAAAACTTCGTAGCAGTAGCAGTTGTACAATCCTTCACTCGCTACGGTTAGTCCCATCTGGTTAAATACTATGTTGTAGTAATGATGTAACACGCACCCATCTTCTTACCTGGTGGTTGTATTAGACCTATAAAGTCAATGGACCATTTATCAAATACCTGCAATGAAACCTAAGGATTTAAAGGCAATTCATCCCTTCATGAAATCTTCCCCATCCTTTGGCAAGCATCGCATGCCTTGCAATATGCCTTAGAATCCTTGTGTAATGTTGGCCACCATAACCCAGCACGTAAAATCTTTTGCGTGTTCACTTTTCTTGCGTAGTGACCTCCTGCCACTCCTCCATGTGCTTCAAAGAGGATACTAGCGCGTTCAAACTCAGGAACATACCTTCACAGTATCTCATATGTTCCAATCTTATACAAATGAGCTGCAATCACTGTAAATTCTCAACGTTGACTACTAACTCCTTTTGTTGTGTAGAATATCCTTCCAGATTTGTTCCTGTGGTTAAAAACGGAATGATATCAGAAAAATGATCATCCATGATGCATGCCATAAAGATTTACACATCCGGTAGTTCTTCCTCCAAGTTATTTGGTTCTTCGCCTATTTCAATCCTTGACAGATGGTTTGGGCCTGCATTCGATCATCTAGGCTTCGCCATAACTTCAAAATTGTATTCTTGAAACAATAGCAACCATGGGCATATATTCACCCCCAATATAGGCTTATTGACCAGGTACTTCAGCGTGAAGTGATCTGTATACATTTTGAAGTGTCCACCAAACAAATAATGCCTAAACTTCTGCAGCACGTACACCATCGCCATCCCTTCCCACTTTGTAGTGGAGTAATTATTCTCTACTTTGGATAATTTTATGCTCGCGAAGGCTATCGAATGATCAATCTCTACTTAACATACCTTTGTTAATACTTCACTGAACACAATGCAAGAGGCATCTACATGTACATGGAACTCTTTCTTCCAGTCTGGAAACACCAAAATAGGCATTGTCACCATCTTTTTCTTCAAGACATCCAAACTGTGTTGACAGTCTTCATCCCAGCAGAACATCGCATATTTCTTTAATAATTTCTCCGTCGGCGCTACTATCTGAGCATATTCCTTCATAAACTTCTTGTAATACCCAGTGTGTCCCAATGTGGCTCGCTGTTGTTTCACATTCCTAGGAGCTTCCAAATTCACAATTACGTCGATCTTCGCAGGGTCCACCATCAATCCCTATTTACATACGACATGGCCAAGAAATATTCCAAAGGGCGCACAGAATATGTACTTCTTCAAGTTCAGGGTGATTTGATACCTTCAAAATGTATCCAACATAAGGTGCAGACTCACAACATGGCACTTCACCAAGCCAAACATAGTCCAATCATCAAAATATACTTCCAGGAATTTATGAATAAACTCTTTGAACACCATGATTACTACTCGGGAGAAAATTGTAGGTGCATTCTTCAATTCGAATGGCATTGCTGTATATTGAAAGCAACCCCACTTCGTCACGAAGGTTGTCTTTCTTCGGTCTTTTGACGCAATCTTTATTTGATGATATCCCAAAAAACCGTCAATAAACAAATATGTCTCCTATCCACTAACATTTTCTAACACTTCATCAGTAAACGACGTTGGAAACAGATCATGCACGCGTGCATCATTCAGATTTCTCATATCCATGCAGATACATATTTTGCCTTTACGTTTCTTCTCTTGGACCACCATCGGGCTTACCCAATCTGATTCCTCTACTAGCTCAATAATGTTGGCATCCAACTTCTTATCCAGTTCTTGGTGCACCTTCTCTTTATATCTTGGATTCGACTGATAAGGCCTTTTCTTAACAAGCTTCGCATCTGGCTTCAGCGTAATCTTCATAACACCTAGATCTCTAATGATCCTTTTCAAATCTGAAAATTTCGTTGGGAATAAATCCTGGTACTCACATAGTAGCTTATCTATCTTAATCAACCATATCTTCATCCCAATAGTCTCCTATCTTCGCGAACTTAGGTTCTTGTGTAGATCCAATATTTACTTGTCAAGTTTTCAAAGGTTTCGATATATCCAGGTTCGCCACCTTCGGTCCTTCGACTTTGCACTATCCTTCTGTCTCTGGAGTTGTAATATTGCACTATCCTTCTTCAACAGTCACATTGTAACATTCCAACACATGGCGTAGCTGTGTACTCCAATCTAGTTGAGCCCATTCTACTAGTTCCTTCGGTGTTCTGAATATAATTGCTTTGATCTCCTGGAGTGCTTCATAAATACTATCAAACCCATCCTCAAAGTTGAAAGTTAATAGAAAACTCTCCCTTAATATGTCCCATTCAGTTGTTCCATGGTGAAGCTCCGTCTCCAAATACCAGTTCATTGGGATGGTATCTAAGGTATGACAAAAAATGTGCACCCATTCTGGTTGTGATTTTGTTCCCCAGGCCTTGGTCCATCGTGCCAAATGATCACACATATCATCCTTCCCACTGTATTTTTTTGTCATTCTAGTGTTAGCATACCCAAATTTTAACTTCATCATTCTTCTGTATCATTTCCATCCAACAAAGTTCTCCTTGTGCGTACCCCACCAACAGGCAAGCGTAGCATGCAACACCAATTCCAGTGCCTGGAAGCGATGTTATTCTGGTACTTCCCTTTCAAATTCATCCAAAAACGGCTCCACATCAAACAAACCATCATAATGCGGAAGATTTCTTACCTCAATCAAGACACACCATAGCGACTTGGTCATCATATTGCAAGGGATAATATATACTTCATGTAACTGATTCTGCCAGTGTTCAAGCTCTTCATCCAAATCCAAAGTGCAGGAGCTATCCCTGTCCTATGCAATTCGTCCATCATCTATGGGATTGATCCAATCTTCATCTTGTGTTGTTATCTTGTATATCTGATCCAGATCATTGTTACTTTCTACATAGTCGCGAACAGGTTCAGTATAACACGCTCTCCTTCTATAGGGTCTAGTGGCACTACAACCCTGAGCGACTTCTTCTCAAACATCATCTTCCACTTCTTCAAGTTGATTACCCCGTTCATATCAAGAGCCCAATCAATCCCTAGTAGTGTGGGGTATGGGTTACTATCATCCACTATTTCAATGACCTCAAAGTCAACCAGTGCGCTCACACCCTCAATGTCCACCGTTCACCATTTAAGCGCCCCATCGGAATAATATTCTGTTGATTTTCCATGCACAACTGAATAGGAGACCACTACAGCATAGGTTTCCCCATCCTTTCCCATGTCTTCTTAGGCAGGACATTCGCATTAGACCCCAAATCCAAGATTACCTGGTCCATTTCATATTCACCTATCTATGCAATTAGCATCATCCTATGCCCCGTTCGCGTCTTATGCTTACCAATCTTTTTTACTATGCGCTATTCAGCGGGAGTCTTTTATTTATTTGTGCACTTGTCGATTAACTCTTGCAACCCTTCTACTACTTTATAATCATGCAGTAACTTCATACAAGTCTTCAGAAAAGTAGCTAGTACTGAAGAATCTACCTCTTGCGCCGCACTAGTCTTTGGCATTTTCTCCTGAATTCTTGAGGTAGAGGCCTCAACGAAGTTCTTCTTGGCTTCCATGAAGGTTTATTTAGCACGATTAAGATCAAAATCTACTTCCTTCTCATCATCCTTGTGCACCCATCCATCTTCCTCACACTGCTTACCTTTATCTGCACCAATCGCCATGCCACTTATCAGCATGATATTTATGCTCTGATATTCTTCACGAGGCTCAACCCTCATCATCTGAATGTTCTGCATCGATTGTTGTGGTTTCACCTTCTTTTCTTGCATCTTTGCCATAAGGACCAGACAATCCTCTATGACATGGTCACACCCTTGACTAGGTCTCGTGCCTCTTCCTCGTCCTTGACCTTGGAATCCTCTGTGCGCAGCTCCCGTGACTTGATCCTGAGGCTGGTTCTCTACCTGCATTTGGTAGGTAGAGGTTCTTTCCATCATCAACTCATAACTTCGACAATGGCATTCATCATGTCCCATAGACTTACAGAAATTACAAAACAACTGTTGACGGGTCTGTACAAACTTTTGTAGTAATTGGCAGTTATCAGTAGCATATTGTCTTATAAACTGACAGATAGAGCACCATAGCGCATATCTCGTGCTCGTCCCAATGTTATTCTCTAGCTTCATGTGAACAGGCCATCCCCCAATAGTATAGTTCTTATAGACCAAGCAATGGTCCTTATCGTGTCCATGACTCTTACACTTCAAACACCAGAACTCAGCGTGCACCTCTGGCTAAGCTTCCTTTCCTTTCTTCAAGCTCTACAACTCCAAGTGCAGGCTTTCTAGATGTGAGTGAATATGTTTCACTCCTAGGTTCTTTTGAAGGCCTGAAAATCAAGTCTACAACAAGGGGGATAACCACCCGGTCCGGACCTTGAAAGTAGCTTCTTTTCCATTTGGAATAGTGGCTCCAACTAGGGATGATGGGACCAGTTTCCCAATCTGCTTATGATGGTGAACTAACGGATGATGTTTTTCTTTTTGGGTTTATGAGGTGAATGCTTATTCTAGTCTATCTTTAACTAGCATGTGCAATTTTATTCTAATGACGGAAAACATCTAACCCTAAACTATCCCGGGAGTGACACTTTGTTTATGCGATCTAAAGTAATTTCCAACAGCAATTGGTAATAAAAATCATTCAATCACTACGAGCAAGGAATCCATTAAAAATGATTGTTTCATATAAGAAATTAGTCGAAACAATTATGATAAACACATTGCATAATAATTTATTCATACACTCGGCATAAAGAATAGTTATCACTGTACAACAGTGCGACAATGACAACTGAACATTCATGCTTTCATATATCAATAATTGAAAATGATTTATCACTTGGCACATAAGCAAAAAGTATTAGGAGATAAAAGTACCATTAGTAATAGGTTCTATTCATGGCTTCAGCAATATAGATTTATCTTCAAGTAATTCAATATCCACTAAGAGTACAAAAGTGCATTTCAGTTGCAGACATCAAACTCAGATATAAATAAATCTTGTTCCATTCATTTATCAAAAACCTCCTCAATGGGGGGCAAACTGCACGTTCTGAAGAATTTTTTTTTGATAAATTTGTGGACCCCTCTCTAAATGCATGAGAGGGGTTAAAATACTACTAACTAAAATCTAAAAATAGTAATTACAAAAATATATGAGGAGGTTCAAAACAACCATCCTCTTTTTAAGAAAAAATGAACTAAAATCAAACTAAAATTGTATCTATGCTAAATCATGTATCTGTTATTTTAAGTTGCAAATGTCCAGCATGGTCTTCAAGAGTGTCGGTTGGCTGACTTCAGCTTTCAATTGTCCTGCGAATATGGAATCGGTGAGTGTTGGCGCTATCTTCTTGGCAGAGGTTATGAGGCACTTCAAAGTCATCCACTGGCTATGTGGTTTTACCAGATATTGCCAGTAAGTATCCCAGTTTAACTTTCTTATCTGCTTAATTGAATCTGTCGTTTGCTTCCAGCTAGTTTGAAGTTGTTGTGCCTTTGGGAGGAATCTTAGAGTGGTCTCTAATATTAAATTTGTTGTGTGCATATTTTCGTTGATGCAGGCGATTACATTGTTTGCTACTTCTGCTGCTTCCTCCCTCGCCTGTTCTGCTTCCTTGAGTTGTGCATCCCATTTTGCAAATAATATTTCTTTATGAAATTCATCGATCCTGGGAAATTCCACTCTTTTTCCTTCCTCTAATTTCTGCCAATTCAAAAAGTCAGAAACTTTCTTAAAAATGGAATCATAATCAATTCCCAAATCTACGACTTGATTTGTAATGTTATCGTTTTTTTCACAATGGGAATTCCATTGCGAGATCCTTTGGCAAAGCATTTCTTCCTGTTGTAAGAGTTGGTCATTGAGGGCAAGGGCTTCTATGATGAATTCTTCAATTTTAGGGTCGTCCTTATGCAGTTCTATTGTGGCCTGTAACTGTTGTTCTTTATTGGCCAGATTGTTTTGGTAATCCAACTGCATTTGCTGGAAGTCCTGTTGTAGTTTTGCCAATTGTATTTCTATTTCTTGGCTGACGCTGGCCTAATGCAGTTGTTGTTCCAAAAATAGGATCTTATCCACCTTTTCTTTTAATAGCATTTGAACTTTAGTTGCTTTATCAATTGTTGCAGAAGCATATGCCCCTGAGATCTAAGAGAGTCTAGTTAGGTTTTCCGATGGGTCTGTAGTTGGGTCCTTCCACAGAACATCTAGAGGTTCAGCCTCTAGAGAGAGAATGACATCTATTTTTCTTTTCTACCTTTGTCTCCTAACAACAGCCTTATGTTGCGGGCTATAAAACACGTCTAGAGGAGAAATCTCCTCTATCCTCAGTACAATCTCAGATGATGGAGCAACAGGAGTATGCTTTGTGTCTTGAGTATTAATAACCTCTTCTATTATCATCCCTATGGATGTATCCCCTAGGTTTGTTAGTGGCTCTGTGCTCTATTCCTCAGTGTTGATTAACTCACTAAAATTTTCACATTCCTTTTCTAGATCCACTACAAGTGGCTTTGTTGGCTTTGCGAGGGGAGCGGGAGTTTTGGCTTGTTTCAGGGACAAAACTTGTCAATCAAGCTTCTCTATGGATTGATTTGTATCTTTGATTGACCCTTCACTTCTACTGTGTTCACTCTTTGACTACTTATCGGATTTTTCAGTTGATTCCCTTTTGGACTTTGATTTAGAATTCTCTTCTCCTGAACTTCCACTTATGCTAATACTAGGAGTGGGATCCCTTATTGGTTCAATGTGCAATTTGTCCAAGGGACATTTGCCAATCTTTGTTCTCTACAATGGTTAAACTCTTGAAGTTTTCCTTGGTCAAACTAAAGTTGTACCATATGTATAATCTCTCTGAGAGTGCTCCTCTACTGAAAGACATCGTCGAAGAGGTCATCTTCTTTAATAACACTTTTATTTTGACCATCGTTGTAAATTCTTTATAACATCAAAGGGATCGTACTGCCTCCCTTGGAACTTTGGTAGCTGTAAACATAGCATATTATCAACCTCTTTAAAAGCATGCCCTAAATCAAATAATGCAAAAGCCCCGTAGACTACAGGGAATTGAGGTCAAATGGCCTTCTTAGAATTCTTGAGTTCTTTGCTCATTCCCCCAACACCACAGGGCTGGTAAGCTATTTCTCGAGCCATTAGTTTGTCGAGGACATACAAAGGAAGTACATGAGGTGAAGAAATGCTCCCAAATACCCTAATGTATGTGAAAAAATCCTCCCTGAACCACCTTCCCATAGGGAGAATGTCAATTTCAGCTTCTGGGGAGAATCTTGTGGCGTCTTTGTCATATATAATTTTATGAATAGAGATCATCACTCCATGACAAATCTTGTAGAAATGTGGGATGAAATTGGATTCCCACAGTTCTTTGTGATAAACCTAAATAGGTAGAAGGTTATGTATTGTCCATTACAACCCCATGATGGGAAAATCGCAAACAAAACAAATGGAATCCATGACGTAGGCAACTAAAAAGAATGGAGGGTAAAACCTTTGAGCAAAACTTATTTTAGTTCGATAATTTAAAATAGCAGAAGCTAAATTATTCGATAAAATTTGGGTCCAATCCATTATTGTGGCATTGGTGGCCGCATCCAATAAAGGCAACCATTATGATGAAAACTTATTGATATCTGGCTTCCCAAATAGTCTACACAACATTGCAACAGCAAAACAATATGGAGAAGAGAGGGAGCCAGTGGCGTACATACCATTTTATCCTTTTTTAATGGTTCCTCCTTCATGGACCAACTTTTTGTGCAGTCTGCCAAATCCTTGTTCTCTTTGGTGAAATTTTCCACAAACTGTTTGTTATAACTGGCCTGGGGTTCTGACAGGTGATACATACGCCTTAAATTACTTGGGGTAAATGACCCCATGACCTCCTGGTTCTGTGTCTTGAACTGCCTGTCGGATATATTAGCATGGTCTATAATCCATTTTACCATATCCATGTAAGGGATTATCTTCGGCCTTGTTGCAATACGGTGTAGAAACAAGCATGAAAGCTCTGTTAGTGATGCTTCGGATGACCTACATCCATCTTCTATTACTGTAACCTTCATAACTCTTGGGTTTTCTTCTTCTAACAGTTGGTACATGCCTTCCCAAGTAGATATCCCTACTTCCTTGGTACAAGTGGTGTCTGTAAATAACAGAGTCATCTCTGATTTTTCAAATGCGGGAGCTTTGCCTTTCTTTCCCATTACACTCTACGTGTTGTTATGCGCACTGCTCCTAAAAATTGTAAGCAAAGAACAAAGAGATGATAAGGATGATGGTGAATAATGAACAACAATAAGGTGATGGGAAAGCTTTTAACTTTTAAAATCATAGCAAAGATATCACCTTACGTAAGATGGTCCTTTAAACCAGATCTAATTTGTTTTTAATAAATACCATCAACGGAATGTTAAGCTAACATTAATGCTCGTAACTCTTGCATCGAACGACGGAAAGTACTATCATTGAACTCTGAGCCCTTAGATTTGCGATAAATTGATTTTGCGATTTGCTTCGCAATATCGCAGATTGTGATATCGCAAAACCTATTATCTTTAACGATCATTTGTTTCACCGTGTGGCTGTGAGATGCCATTTGTGAGAAGCTTATCACATTTCACAAAATTTGGGCAATTGGTATTAAGTGGCACTTCAGTTAATGAAATCTGTGATATGCAATGATTTTGTAAGACTCGCGATCTCGCATTCTCGCTTTTTCGCATTTTGAAGAGTTTCTTGTGTAAAAGATGTCTGCTATTACCTTTTTTGTGATGCGATGTTATCATTAAAAAGCGGGTTTATTAAAGTTTTCTTAGTACTCGAGACTTTCCACTTACAAGGGTTTTCCTAGCTTTGTGGTTATATGGCGCTTTTCATAAGCAGGCTCAATACTTTTAATGTTTTTAAGCGCATGAAGCATGAAAATGTAGGAATTCATATTGTTGGGAGTTTTTCTTTGATATCAAGTTTTATTGAAAATGAAAAGGCAATCTTAAGTGCTAAGTTTTTATTTTTTTTTTGGAAGGGTCCCCATTTATTAATGTTATTGCTAACACTAATAAAAGGGGGGTTGTTGATGGTCACAACAATTGGCGATTCACTTGAAAGAACCAGTTATCTCTAATAGTTTTTTGAATTTTCTAAAACTTCTAAAATAGAAATGGTTTTGGAAAATCAAACTTTATTGTAGAAATATAAGGTACACAGTGCTATTTGCTAACAACAAAATCTTGTTCCATCTATCCTATTCTGATTATCTTCTTCCCAAAGTTAGTCATTGTACTTACATCATTCATTAGTTGGTTTAAAAAGATAAAAACAAAGACATCTCTTAGATCAGTTTTAGGTGTACTTGTTTGTCATAGGTAGAGCCTCTGCTACCAGCAGGCATTCATAGCCTCGACAGGGTTACCTGTTACCCAGCAATGATCCAGTATCCTACCTAAGAAGTATGCAATTTTCAAAGATAAATCCTCATCTACACTTATTGCTTTTTCTTTTCTTTTAATTCTTAAAGAATAATGTCTTGGTTTGGTGGCCAATTTTGAAAGTGTCATTCATTTGATTTATAACTTAACTGAACAAGTTAGCTCGTGAGACCCCTTGTCTTATGATTGAAACAATCTCAATTCATTACCTTGTTTTGGTATGCAGTTTGGCAATGTCAGTTAGTTATAATCTTTATGATCATGATAAGACAGCTCTTGATGAGACCTCTATTCTTTAATTTTATAGTGCATAACTGGATTATTCTTTGAAACTTGCAATTTTCTAAAGTGGGGAGGAAGTCATTGGCTCCTTAAGAGTTCTTCTGGACAACAATTGTAGAGTTTTTAAAAGTATTTGTTTTGTAGAGAATCTTTGTCTTGTTATTTATACTATTCATGACTTATATGAAGCAAACTCCTACTAAAGGTTATTTTTAATCAAAACTTGTAAAGTTGAAACAAAAGAACAAGTAAAACCTTTAGAATTATAGCACTTGACCGTATTTTTCAAAAATAAAGATTAATTTTCCTAACCACTTCCATTTATACAAGCGGAAAACAAAATTGACGAGAGGAATTACTCTTTTTCGTGGAAACCAAAGGTAAATATTTTCAACCTGTTTTATTATCAAAAAGAAAAATAAGCTAAAAATAATAATTTACAAAAATAGAAGAGGTTATCTTCTATGGAAAGTATTATTTAAGGATCTGCCCATTAACAAGTAAAGACTCTCTTTTCCCTGTTAAGTCTTGTAATATGAAAGTTGATGGACCTATGATTTCAACAATTTGGAATGGTCCAAGCCACATCTGTTGGAATTTAGTATGCTTGCCTTTCTCTTCATGTGCTTTATCCCAGTTCAATACTAAATGTCCAAGCTGAAAGTCTTTCCTATATACCAAGTTTGAATCAAAAGAAGCTTTTACTAATTGTTGATGATGCGCATGGGTAATTCTGGCTTTTTCTCGTTCCTCTTCAAGCTTAAGGATCTGCAATTGTCTTAATTGCAAGGATGAGGAAGGAGTTTCTTCGATGAATTGAACTAAGGCTAGAGAAGAAATAGCTAGATGTATTGGAAGGACCACTTCTTTCCCATAAATTAAATTAAAAGGAGAAGTTCCAATAGAAGTTTTCTGAGTTATTCGATCTGCCCAAAGAGCATACATTAAAGACTTATGCCAATTTCTATGATTTTGATCAATAGTTCGTTTAATGATTCTGATAAGTTTTTTGTTTTTCCAATTCAACCAACCCATTTCCTTGTGGGTAATAATTGGTAGAAATACTTATGTTTAAAACCTCGTGCAAATTCATTCATAGAATTACCTGAGAAATATGATGCATTATCGAACATTAAAGTAGAAGGTAAGCCAAACCTGGTAATTATGAATTGATCTATAAAATCGATGATACTCTCAGATTTGGTTGTCTTGAGAGGAACTACTTCTACCCATTTAGTAAAGTAATTGGTAGCTGTGAGGATGTACTTATGTTGTTTAGAAGAGTGAGGAACGATCTCACCTATTATATCCAATCCCCATTGTTCAAATGGTTGATCGATGTTGACCAGTTGTAATGGCAATGATGGCTTCCTCTGTCTTCCAGCAGCAGTTTGACAAATTTGACATCTTCTTACATAGCTATGTGCATCCTTAAATAATGTTGGCCAGTAATAGTCGGAGTGCAAGATTTTTTGTGTTGTTGCATCTCCTGCATAATGTCCACCCACTGGTCCATCATGAAGTTCCTGCAATACTTTTTCAGCTACAGATTTCTCAAGGTATCTAAGAAGAACAGGATCATAATTCAGCCTAAAGAGTACATCATTTACAATTTGATATTGCTTAGCTCTTAATCTCAGGGCTCTTTTCTTTGTATGATTCAAATGTGAAGGAGCATATCCATTCTTTAGGTAAAACATGATATCAGCATATCTTGACTCAATATCGTTTAGGCTTACCTCATACATTTGTACCTCACAATCAGGGGACTGTATTTCTGATATATGCGATGCTCCAACTAACATCCTACAAAAACCTTGACCTTTTACAATATTTGCTGGCTTGATTTCAATGTCATATTCTTGCAGGGCTGTGACACAATTTGCTCTTTTTTCACCCATGTCTTTCTGTACTAAAAGATTTCTTACCGCTAGAAATGGCACTATTATTTTTGTATGGGTCTTGAGAAGAAAGGGTCTAAAGTGTTTGATCACTTTGAAAATAGCGTAAGCCTGTTTCTCAACATCGGAGTAATTTAATTCGGCTCCTTGCAAGTTTAAACTGAAAAAGGCAATTGGGGCTTCTACTTTATCTTGATTGGCTTGCGTGAGTATTGTAGCATATGATTTCTCAGAGGCAAATGTATACAAAATGAAGGGATCAGAAAAGTTTGGAGTTGCTAGAGATGGGGAATTGATAATTGCTTGTTTAATCAAGTTGAACGCTTCATGTTCTACCTAACCCCATTTGAAGAGAGAGTTTTTCTTGATCATTGCTTGGAAAGGTGACACAATTCTTGAGAAGTCGGGGACAAATCTTCTAATGAAATTGATTTGACCAAGGAAGGATTGCATTGCTTTTTATTATGGGGTAAGGATATCTCAAAAATCTGCTTAATCCTATCTAGATCAATATGGATTCCAGATTTAGACACTATGAATCCGAGAAGCTTTCCTTCACTTAATGCAAAAAAGGAGTTTTTTGGATTAAGTGAGATCCCATACTTTTGACAACGTTGAAAGATCTACTTTAAATCTCTGAGGTGACTACTACGTTTTTTAGAATACATTGTTATGTCATCTAAGTAAATCACTACTGACATATTTACTAATCCTTTAAATGCAATATCCATGGCTCTTTGAAATGTGGCGCCAGCATTAATCAGTCCAAATGGCATCTTTTGATATGCATACGTGCCCCATTTGGTTCTGAATGTCGTCTTCAATTGATCATTCGGATGGACTAAAATTTGGTTATATCCTGAGAAGCCATCTAAAAAGGACATCAATTCAGACCCTACAACTGATTGTAATATTTGTTCCATAGGGGGTAATGGAAAATTGTCCTTTTCATAGGCTTTATTGAGATTTCGAAAGTCAATACTAATCTGAATGTCTCCGTTTTTCTTTCTGATTAGTACCATGTTGGAAACCCATCTAGAATGTCGAACAAGAAAAATAATTTTGGCTTTCAGTAATTTGTTCAGTTCAAACTTAATCTGACTTTCCAAATTATGATGGATTTTCCTCAACTTCTGTTGGACTGGTTTCTCATTAGCGATCATTTGAATTGTATGTTGTATGATTGAAGTGTCATAAGTTTTGATATCATCATAATTCCAAGAAAAGACATTTTTTTATTGTTTTAACAGTTGAATGAAAGCTTCCTTTTCCTCGGGTGTTAGACCAACACCTAGGTTGATGTTCTACGGTTTTATGTCAGTTCTTAGATTCACTAATTCATATCTCAGAGTTGAACTCTGAATTTTTGAATTGGTGGACCTTTGAATATATCCTTTAAGTCATATAGGTCTTCCAACTTGACTACAGATTTGGGTATAGCGTTATTGGTGTTTCCTTCTTCTAATTGCTTGTCATGTTGGTCTTCATCAATTATCTTATTATTGTAAGAGCCTTCTGAAGTCAGAAAACTTACAATATCAGGGTCATCATTGAAAACTCTCCAATTGGTAACATTATCAGGAATGGAGGGTCTAAAGATTAATTCAATCGAGAATCTTCCTGGACTATAGTCCTTTTATGGAATGAGCTTGGAAGCCACATTAGCAAGGAGATCAGCACTAGCATTTTGGATTTTGGGAATAGAAGATATATTAAATGCTATAAAGTGTGATGTCAAGTCTTGTACTAACATTTGATAATGCTTCAAATGTCCTGACATACAATGTATAGTATTTCTTACCTACTTAATAACAATCTCAGAATCTCCAAAGACTTGCAGATATTTGATATCAAGCCCGATTCCCTTGTATAATCCTTGAACTAATGCTTCATATTCTACAGTATTATTTGTGCAATCGAACTCGAGCCTACATGTTAGCATGGTTTTCTCTCCTTTTGGACTGACTAATATACAACCTACTCCTACTCCATCATTTGATTTAGAGCCATCAAAAAATAATTTCCAAAACAAAGTTTTATTTTTAGGTTCATCTACAAAACTAATGCATCCAGAAGTATTTGTTTGAGAAAAAATTTCTATCTAAGATAAAACTGCATTTTCTAAAAAAGGTGAGGTGTGAGCATTGAAATTCCCTAAAAATGAATCAAAAGAATAGTTTCCAATTATATTACTGTTGTATGTTATAGGTTCAATTTCTCCTTCTAACTCCATTATTATATACTTATGGTGTCTTTCTCGCTCAACCTTTATCTGATTTGGTTTACCATTGTAAGGGAGCCACATATGAGACTAGTCGGTCGCAAAGTAACCATGAAGCTTTTCTGACCAATCCCTGCTAATAATTAATCCATAAAACTCAGGAATATCTGTAACAAGTATATCAATGACTTGACATATCTTTGGATTTGATGAAAGCCTTATGGTCACTTGATTGAGTTCTCCGATAACTTCGACTTGAGACCAATCCAGTTGTACTATGTGTGCTACGAACTTTTGAGGTTTGATATTTAACTTTGTGCAAACTATCTTAGGGAAAACATTAGATGAAGCACCAGAATCTACCAAACAATTATGCAAATTTTTATTGAAAACTTCAAAAGTAAGGAGGAATGGAGGAGTATGAGATTTTGACCTTCCTCCAATTAAGGCAATGTCACTCGAATCAACTTTATTTGACATACCAGTCAGAGGTCTTCCCATTTCATGAGTAGCTTGTGAGATTACAACGGCAGGTAGGGCCGTAATAGGTACTGCATGCAACTCTTTCAAGAGCAGTTTCTATTGATGTTTTAATTTACTCAACTCATGAAAAGTAATGTTGGCCCTGGTCTTCTTCATGTCTTCAACGATATTATACTCCATTTCATCGGAAATGATAAGTGTTTTAGATGGAGTTGACGAATCAGATTGGACTAGGTTTGTCTGAGTCACCTTTGGTGATGATTTCTTACCTATGATTTTATCTTTGGAAGCTGGGCTTGGGTTTTTCTGTTTAGAAATGGATTGTGGAGGATCAAGTTGATTTCTGCTTCTGGTAGTGACTAGTAATGCATCTTGATCTTCTTCATCTGGAAGAATGAAGTCCCACATTCCTTGTAGTTCTACAACCTCATCATCATCAGTATGTTCCTCATTCGAAACTTCCTCTTCTTCTCCTTCCGATTCTACGTTTGTTATAGTGTTAGGAGGCTTCGGATCAGTTGAAGGATTCCTCCTAAAAGGCTTATAAGGTTTCTTAGAAGAGGTCTCTGCCACTTGTTTTTTAATATCAACCATGTCGTTGGACATGGCTTTCAAGACTTTTTGTAACCCTTCCAGGTCGAATGGATCTTTTGATTATTTCTTCTTAAGGTCATCTCTAAAAGACACTTTCTTAGATTTTCTTTCATCTACAACATTTTCTTTTCTACGGCTAGGATACGTTTCTCTACAGTTATCACCTCTTTCATGTTTTCAGCTAATGTTGGCTTGGTAGCTCTATCTACAAAGATGGCTGAATTTGAAGGCAAAGCGGAAATATACCATTCATTTTGGACTTCATTACTAGGCTTCAACACTATTAGTATTTAGTTTAATAATTTATTGAAGCGAGAATTGAAATCCTTAATTGGTTCTCTTGGTTCAGCTTTCAAATTGGAGAGGTCGTTGATTAAAGTTGTTGTAGATCGGTCATCTCCAAATCTCGTTAAAAATTGATCTTGAAATGTATCCCAATTTTTAATGGAGCGCGATGGTAATGAAAAATACCATTATCCTGCTGCTCCTTTTAAGGTATAAGGGAATAATCGTACAACTATGTCCTCTTCCGTTACTCCATTTAAATTAATGGATAGCATGAAATTATTTATGTGCTCTTCGGCTATTTGACCATCGTCGGGATTGAACCTGGGAAGCCGTTTCTCAGGATGAGATGGCAATTGTGACAAGGGTGCAAGCATGTTCATAGCTCCTGGATTAGCCCATGGCCTTGGTGGTGGGTTTCCTGCCATTGTTGGAGTATGAGTAGGGGGAGGAGTTGCAGTAATTGAAGGTGGTTGGGAAGAGGAGGATATTTCTCTTTTACTGGTATGAACTACGATCTGAAGTTGTGGGGTGGATGAATGAACTTGCAACGATATGGATGGGATGGTAGATGAGGATGATGATAAAACCTCACTCTGAGATTCTAATGGTGTTTTTCTAGCTTTCTTACGACTTGGTAAAGGAAACTCAACATGTGGGATTCCTAGTTTTTTGCTTTGTTATCTAGTCAGTCATTGCGTCGGGGTCAAATGAGAAGTGACACTACCTTGGGAAAACTCAAATTATTCTTGAGATAAAGAAATCCCCTATAACTTATGAATTAAATTCTGTAACTCAGGAGGATCTGAATAAGAATGATCTAGCTTGCTTGGGATTTCAGTAATGTTCTCTGTATTTTTCTTTTCAACTTCTGGTTCAATGATGGAATATTTAGAACGCGAATGAGAAGTTGAGGGTGTTGGTGAGGGAGTTTTACTCTTGGAATGGAGTGAAAATGTAGATTTACTTGCCATTCACAGTCAAGCCCTCCTTCTAGCGCCAAATATGTTGAAGGCCCGAAAATCGGGTCTACAACAAGGGGGATAACCACCCGGTCCGGACCTTGAAAGCAGCTCCTTTTCCGTTCAGAATAGTGGCTTCGACTAGGGATGATGGAACTAGTTTCCCAATCTGTTTATGATGGTGAACTGATGGGATGATGTTTTTATTTTTGGGTTTATGGGGAGAATATTTATTCTAAACTATCTTTAAATAACATGTGCAATTTTATTCTAATGAAGGAAAATATCTAACTCTAAACTATCCCAGGAGTGACACTTTGTTTATGCGATCTAAAGTAATTTCCAACAGAAATTGGTAATAAAAATCATTCAATCACTACGAGAAAGGAATCCATTAAAAATAATTGTTTCATATAAGAAATTAGCCGAAACAATTATGATAAACACATCGCATAATAAGTTATTCATACACTCAACATAAAGGAATAGTTATCACCATACAAAAGTGCAATAATGACAACCGAACATTTAGTTTTTCATATATCAATAACTGAAAATAATTTATCACTTGTCACATAAGCAAAAAGTATTAGGAGATAAAATTGCCATTGGTAATAGGTTCTACTCATGAGCTTCAACAATATAGATTTAGCTTCAAATAATTCAATATCCACTCAGAGTACAAAAGTGCATTTCAATAGAAGACATCAAGCTCAGATATAAATAAATCTCATTCCATTCATTTATCAAAAACCTCCTCAGTGGGGGGCAAACTGCACATTCTGGAGAATTGTTTTTTGATAAATTTGTGGACCCCTCTCTAAATGCATGAGAAGGGTTAAAATACTACTAACTAAAATCTAAAAATATTTATTACAAAAATAGATGAGGAGGTTCAAAACGACCATCCTCTTTTTAAGAAAAATGAACTAAAATCAAACTAAAACTATATCTATGCTAAATCATGTATCTGTTCTTTTAAGTTGCAAATGTCCAACATGGGCTTCAAGAGCGTCGGTTGGCCGAATTAAGCTTTCAATTGTCCTACGAATATGGAATCGGTGAGTGTTGGTGCTATCTTCTTGGTGGAGGTTATGAGGCACTTCAGAGTCATCCACTGGCTATGTGGTTTTACCAGATATTGCCAGTAAGTGTCCCAGTTTAACTTTCTTATCTGCTTAATTGACTCATCCTTTTCCTCTGTCGTTTGCTTCCACCTAGTTTGAAGTTGTTGTGCCTTTGGGAGGAATCCTGGAGTGGTCTCTGATATTAAATTTGTTGTGTGTAGATTTTCGTTGATGCAGTCGATTACATTGTTTGTTGCTTCTGATGCTTCCTCCATCATATGTTATGCTTCCTTGAGTTGTGCATCCCATTTTGCAAATAATATTTCTTTATGAGATTCATTGATCCTGGGAAATTCCACTCTTTGTCCTTCCTCTGGTTTCTGCCAATACAAAAAGTCAGAAACTTTCTTAAAAACTAAATCATAATCAAGTTGTAAATCTACGACTTGATTTGTAATGTTATCACTTTTTTCACACTGGGAATTCCATTGTGAGATCCTTTGGCAAAGCATTTCTTCCTGTTGTAAGAGTTGGTCATTGAGGGAAAGGCCTTCTGTGATGAATTCTTCAATTTTAGGGTCATCCTTATGCAGTTCTATTGTGGCCTGTAACTGTTGTTCTTTATTGGCCAGATTGTTTTGGTAATCCAGCTGCATTTGCTGGAAGTCCTATTGTAGTTTTGCCAATTGTATTTCTGCTTCTTGGCCGATGCTAGCCTGCTGTAGCTATTGTTCCAAAAATAGGATCTTATGCTCCTTTTCTTTTAATAGTGTTTGAACTTCAATTTCTTTATCAATTGTTGTAGAAGCATAGGCCCATGCGATCTGAGAGAGTCTAGTTAGGTTTTCCGATGGGTCTGTAGTTGGGTCCTTCCACAGAACATCCAGAGGTTCAGCCTCTGGAGAGAGCACGACATCTATTTTTCTTTTCTTCCTTTGTCTCCTAACAACAGCCTTATGTTGTTGGCTATAAAACACATATAGAGGAGTAATCTCCTCTATCCTTAGTAAAATTTCGGATGATGAAGCAACAGGAATATGCTCTATGTCTTGAGTATTAATAACCTCTTCTATTATCATCCCTGCGGCTGTCTCTCCTTGGTTTTTCAGTGGCTCTGCGCTCTATTCCTCAGTGTTGATTAACTCATTAAAATTTTCCCATTCCCTTTCTAGATCCACTACAAGTGGCTTTGTTGGCTTTGCGAGGGGAGCGGGAGTTTCGGCCTGTTTCGAGGATAAAACCTATTGATCAGGCTTCTCTATGGACTGAGTTGTATCTTTGATTGACCCTTCACTTCTATTGTGATCACTCTTTGACTACTTATCGGATTTTTCATTTGATTCCCTTTCAGACTTTGATTTAGACTTCTCCTCTCCTAAACTTCCACTTACGCTAATACTGGGAGTGGACTCCCTTATTGGTTCAATGCGCAATTTTTCCAATGGGACATTTGCCAATCTCTGTTCTCTGTAATGGTTAAACTCTTGAAGTTTTCCTTGGTCAAACTGAAGTTGTGCCATATGTAGAATCTCTCTGAGAGTGCTCTTCTGCTGAAAGACATCGTCGAAGAGGTCATCTTCTTTAGTAAACACTTTTATTTTGACCATCATTGTAAAATTATTTATAACATCAAAGGGATCGTACTGCCTCCCTTGAAACATTGGTAGTTGTAAACATAGGATATTATCAACCTATTTAAAAGCATGCCCTAAATCAAATAATCCAAAAGCCCCGTAGACTACAGGGAATTGAAGCCAGATGGCCTTCTTAGGATTCTTGAGTTCTCTGCTCATTCCCCCAACACCACAGGTCTAGTAAGCTATTTCTCAGGCCATTAGTTTGTCAGGGACATACAAAGGAAGTATGTGAGGTGAAGAAATGCTCCCAAATACCCTAATGTATGTGAAAAACTCCTCCCCTAACCACCTTCCCACAGGGAGAATGTCAATTTCAGCTTCTGGGGAGAATCTTGGTGCGTCTTTGTCATATAGAATTTTATGAATAGGGAGCATCACTCCATGACAAATCTTGTAGAAATGTGGGATGAAATTGGATTCCCACAGTTTTTTGTGATAAACCTGAATAGGTAGAGGGTTCTATATTGTCCATTTCCACCCCATGATGGGAAAATTAGAGACGAAAGAAATGGCATCCATGACGTAGGAAACTAAAAAGAATGGAGGGTAAAACCTCTAAGCAAAACTTCTTTTAGTTCGATAATTTAAAATAGCGGAAGCTAAATTATTTGATAAAATTTGGGCCCAATCCAGTTTGGTGGCATTAGTGGCCGCATCGAATAAAGGCAACCATTCTGATGAAAACTTATTGATATCTGGCTTCCCAAATAGTCTACATAACATTGCAGCAGCAAAACAATAGGGAGAAGAGAGGGAGTCAGTGGCATACATACCATTTTTATCCTTTTTTAATGGTTCCTCCTTCACGGACTAGCTCTTTGTGCAGTCTGCCAAATCCTCATTCTCTTTGGCGAAATTTTCCACAAACTGTTTCTTATAATTGGCATGGGGTTCTGGCAGGTGATACATATGCCTTAAATTACTTGGGGTAAATGACCCCATGACCTCCTAGTTCTGTGTCTTGAATTGCCTATCGGATATATTAGCATGGTCTATAATCCATTTTACCATATTCGTGTAAGGGAGTATCTTTGGCTTTGTTGCAATACGGTGCAGAAACGAGCATGCAAGCTCTGTTAGTGATGCTTTGGATGACCCACGTCCATTAGCAATAACTGTAACCTTCATAACTCTCAGGTTTTCTTCTTCTAACAGTCAGTACATGCCTTCCCAAGTAGATATCCATGCTTCCTTAGTACAAGTGGTATCTGTAAATAATGGAGTCATCTCTGATTTTTCAGATGTGGCAGCTTTGCCTTTCTTTCCCATTATGCTCTACGTGATGTTCTGCGTACTACTCCTCAAAATTGTAAGCAAATAAAAAAGAGAGATAAGGATGATGGTGAATAATGAACAACAATAAGGTGACGGGAAAGATTTTAATTTTTAAAATCATATCAAAGATATCACCTTACGTGAGATGGTCCTTTAAACTAGATCCTATTCATTTTTAATAAATACCATCAGTGGAGCATTAAGCTAACATTGATGCTCATAACTCTTGCATCGAACGATGGAAAGTACTATCATTGAACTCTGAGCCCTTAGATTTGCGATAAAGTGATTTTGCGATTTGCTTCACAATATCACAGATTATCTTTAATAACCATTTGTTTTATCATGTGGCTGCGAGATGCGATTTGCGAGAAGCTTATCATATTTCGCAAAATGTGGGTGATTTGTATTAAGTGGCGCTTCGGTCAACGAAATCCGTGATATGCGATGAGTTTGTAAGACTTACGATCTCATATTCTCGCATTCTCGCTTTTTCGCATTTCAAAGAGTTTCTTATGTAAAATATGCCTACCATTACCCTTTTTTTGATGCGATGATATCATTAAAAAGTGGGTTTATTAAAGTTTTTCTTAGTACTCGAGACTTTCCGCTTACAAGGGTTTTCCTAGCTTTTGTGGTTATATGGCGCTTTTCATAAGGAGGCTCAATACTTGTAATGTTTTTAAGCGCATGAAGCATGAAAAGGTAGGAATTCATATTGTTGGGAGTTTTGCTTTGATATCATGTTTTATTGAAAACAAAAAGGCAATCTTAAGTTCTAAGTTTTGATTTTTTTTTGGAAGGGTCCCCATATGTTAATGTTATTGCTAACACTAATAAAAGGGGGGTTGTTGATGGTCACAACAGGCTCATATCCTATATCGGTGAGGCATCCAACCTCATCACAATCTCCAAGGCTTCCGCTTGTGTTGCTATCTTCTGCTGTGACAGAGGTACTCTTATATGTGGAAAGGGCAACAATATATACCAGTGCCAATGTTGGGAATCCTTGATTATCATATTGGCCTTCCCGATCAGGTATTTCAATCTTTGATCAAAGTCCTAATGTGTCTCATTTATCTTTCACTGAACTTCCTTAAATTCAATTACAAAGTGTGCCTCTGACTTAAGCTTACTGAACTCCTTATTCAAAGCTTGTTGGGTCTCCACCAACGTCACATTAGGGAAATCAGTGCAATACTTAATGTACCATATTAAGGTGTGATCATGTAAGGTTGTAACCAGCTGCACTTTCTTGATTTTATCATCCATAATTTGTTGTGTTGTCCATACAACTCCTGCGACAAACCAAAGTTGTTTGGGATCTTCGCTCCCTATTCCTTTAAAAATGGGCATATTCATCATGTTCGC
The DNA here is from genome assembly GCA_000404065.3 of Pinus taeda. Classification (NCBI taxonomy): domain Eukaryota; kingdom Viridiplantae; phylum Streptophyta; class Pinopsida; order Pinales; family Pinaceae; genus Pinus; species Pinus taeda. The sequence continues at coordinate 107,317 of APFE030153329.1, forward strand.
CATGTTGAATGGTGGAAATGGAGGTGGAGGAGGTGAAGTTGTAGGTGTATGAGGCGGAGGTCGAGGTGGAGGTGAAGTGGATGGATGAGTTATCCTCAGAATACCCTGCGTAATAAACTAAACTACACTTCATGATGTAGTCAGCACCGTCCCTTCGTCATCACTTGAAGGGGGTCTAATGAGCGAACTATATTCTAGGTTGGATCCTCCATTTCTTCTAAAGAATCTCCCACTTTGCGCAGCCCCAAACATCAAGGTAACTGCATAACTCTCTTTTCACATAAAAATATTTTAATTGCAATCTTTAATGATTTCAGATACTTACCTCGTGGCCCTTTAAATAACCTTCGTTCTACTTCACTATAGCTAATATTTCTGTCGATTGCGAAACAAGTCACAAAGCTTCCCAATGTGTGATCAATCCAGTGATCCACAACTGGCGTGATATTTCTTTCTGATGCTTCCAAACATCACACCAGTTCAAGATTCTACACTATAGGACCTTCAAACCTCCACGTCCCTTGACTATCGGCCAACTTAAACAACCACTCATGTAGTTCTTCAAGGAAGAAATAGAAGAACGCGTCAGTCTCGTCTGTGTACAAAAATATCTGCAACCACAGCTCCTTGGATAATTTAGGTCTCTTGTTCTCTTGAGCTGTGAAAGCATGCACATTTCAGTCAATACACTTGTCAATCTCTTTCTTTGTAGGGAACCATTTATCATACATTTCTCATATAGATACTAATCATGTCAACGAAACCATTTGTTGGCTTAAGGGGGCCTGACCCTGGTTTAGAGTTGTTCGCGCCAACCAAAAAAACCCTAACTATTGGCCCTTTCAGAAAAAACTTGCATAGTGCAGGCTGCAGTCTCACCTGAAGAAGTATTGGGGGATGCTAGAACCAAGTTTTTGCATCCAGAGATAGTGTGATAAGCGGTCTTAAGCTCTTGTAGCTCAGATCTGTCTACGTGCAGATTGGTATCCTTTTATGGCTTGATACTGTAACTTTAAGGAAATGGCTTCTAGACCTTCGTGAAGGTCTGCGGTCGGTCTTTACAAACCCTAAAGAGGAAAACTGTCCACTTTCACGCACTAATTAATAACCCTAGATCTACCCAATTCATCAAAAATCATAATAGAATTAACCCTTAACTTCGTGAACACAGATAATTACTTAATACATGCATAATTTTGGTTTATGGGGGGCTGACCCAAGTTTAGATTTATTTAGTCAAACAAATCCCTACACTACTATCCCTTTTGGCATCAGCCCACGGAGCGCAGACTGAAGTCTCACCCGAAGCAGTATGGGGGGATGCTGGAACCAAGTTTTTGCACCTTTGAGATGTCTCTTATGTCGATTTAATCCAACTAGACCTGCCTTCGCGCAAGTCGCTTCGCGCTCTGTTCTAACCTTTTGTTGGCTTATGGGGGCCTGACCCAGGTTTGGAGTTACTTAGCCAAACAAATCCCTACACTATTGGCCCTTTCGGCATCAGCCCATGGAGCGCAGACTAAAGTCTCACCCAAAGCAGTATGGAGGGATGTTGGAACCAAGTTTCCGCACCCTTGAGATGTCTGTGGTGTCGATTTAGTCCAACTATGGCTATCTTCGCACAGGTTACTTTGCGCACTGTTATAACCTTCAATACCCTCATGATCTGTTACAATCATCTTTCGCACAGCCCTAACTAGGGGCTGAGATGCTTTCACGCTGTAATGGCAGCGAACTGCACTATTTCCCCAAACTATACCACTTATCTTCTTAAAATATCTTAGCTAAGTTCACGTAAACAGATATTCTATCTTGCATTCACTTAATCAATACAATTATACACATTCGCGCATCATATAAACATTAGAAGTGAAATTTATACCCAACATATTCAATGCATAAAATAGGAAATAAATACACATAATTGATATGAAACTTCTCTTTATTAATACTTCCAACTATTACAGACTCGACTCGCCCTGCGCACTTAGCCACAGGGGTTCGCGCACTCAACTGCAGACTACTAGGCCTCTACGCACTCAGCTGCAAAGCCTTATCCTACTCTATGACCCAAAACTAGACTTTACTCTACTGATATGACTCAACTCTTCATCCTTCTTTTGATTTTCTTAAATTAGATTATATTAGATCCTTAACTACTTAGAGCCTCACTCTATTTATATAATCCCATGGTCCGCAGACCATGGGTAGATCTCTACAGCTGACATTATATTAACAAAATTGAGGGTGAACAACCCTATGACTCTTTTACAATCTACGCGCTCCGCGCCCACAAAATGCGGAGTCTTTACATTGGAGTTACAATTTTTGACCAAAATCTGGGCTCTAAGCCCCAAAACTTCTCTTGGGGGATCCCACGCCCAACAGGCCCCAAACACAAACATCATGACTCGCGCTCAAGTCACTCTGTCGGTGCAGAGATCTTTGCACGAAGACCTCCCAATTATGCTTGAATCATTCAAGATCGGTAGCGCATTGAGTGGTTGCCTACTGTACTTCCTCAACGCGTTGTTCAAAGACCATTGCAGCTTAATTGTTGCCCTGAACATTTTCTTGTGTTGCTTGTAGCTGCACGACCTTTTCTTCAATGGAGGTTGTAATGATATATGCCTCATTAATCCACGACTATAAGTGCACCTTCAAAACTTCTTCCTTATGTCGAGCAGCATCTACTTGTTCCTTGAGTGCTTTCACCTGCTGCATCCTCACGAGCCTCTACGTAAGGGAAACTGTCTGCGTGGTCCCTTTTACTTAGTCATATTTCTGTTGTAGCTCACGCGCCTTTGTCTCTAGACGTTGTATGTTCGGGTTCTCCTGCAGGATAGTGAGAACCTCGAACAACTACTCGAACAGCTTTGTGTAGTTTGTCACTGCACTGTTAACCTCCGTTTTTTCTGCTGTAATCGCGATGGCGCATTGTTCCTTAACCTCTGGCAGAGTTGAAGGTTGCACCTTCAATTGTAGTTCATCTATCTGAAGGTTTAGCTCCAGCTAAACCCTGGCCATTTCTTCCTTTAGCTCGCGCACCCCTGCTGCTAATTTCCAAACGTGCACCTCCACTGGTTCTTCTACTTGGATGGCCAACTTCGGGACCATCTGGTAGGCTTCCTCTACCACCTACACGATATGTTTGTTCTATGCCACTACCTCGTCACGCTACAGGCGTAGCTGTTCAATGTTGATGTGTTGCTCACTAATTACTTGGAGCACGCAACCCTCCCTGGCTCATAGATATGTAGTGATTCCATCCTGCAAAATATAGAGCATCTCCCAAGGGAGTGCAGCCACATTTAACATGATTCCCTTCAACCCACTGACCATAGGCATGTTGGCCTCATTTTCTATAACGAGTGCTCCATCTGGTAGCACTATGGTGTTGGTCATCTAGGTGCACAACATTTCCTCGGTCATGGACCTGCCTACTGCGAGGTTGATTGACGCAGTTCCAGCCTATGGAGTGTGCACCTGCAACTCTTGTATCTGTGCCTTAAGGGCCCCCAACACCATCTAGTGTTCCTCCTCACACTATTGGAGGGTCTCTGCGCTGACATCCCTCACCGTCTTGCCAATGTCATGTAGATCCCCCTTAGTGAGGGTGATTGGGTCGAAAGAAGCCTTTGACTTCTTTCGCGACCCTACCTGCTCTCTTGGGCGCGGATGTTTCAGCTGGGTGGATGTTGTCTACTGGTCCACGCCACCTTACTCTGTATCTATCTCCGACTCAGGCAACTTCTGTCCTTCATGCTCTTCCTCTGATGCCTTTTGTTTCTCTTCCACCAAATTCGCAGCGTCACGCACTGCCTGGGCCTTAGTTGTTGCCGCTTCATTTTTTCGTTTTTCTGCCAACTGCACCATCTGCAGTCTCGCCTCTTCCTTTTTCTGCTGCACAGCGGACTTCTTTGCTTCCACCATGAAGCTAGCTAGAGCACACCACTCTAGCAGCCACGACTCAAGGACCAAAAAGATGACGTCGTCTTTCGCCAGATAAGGTAGCTTGTGCCACGTCTTCGTGGGGTCCTTCCGCACCCTGATGTAAACGTGGTGGAAATTTGCCTTGAACTCCGTGAAGCTCTGTAGACTGTTGTAGACTGTGGGTGATAACCGCAGCTTGCGATTAATCCCCATTCTGATGTTCATCTCCATGAACACACAGAATTATTTTTTGCCCCTTATCCTTTGCGTATCCCTAGCTGCCCACAGTGAAGCGTACTTCGCTACCTCCATAAGGTTTTGCATGATCTCTCGGAACTGGTTGTCTTCAGGCAATTCCCATGCCACCAGTACTATGGACAACAGAAGCCACACATAGTGAAAAGTTTTTCCCTGCTCCTGTGCCTCGCAATAGTTCTCAAGGAACTCTCCACATAAGTAGTTGCCCATTTGAACTGGACCCTTTCTGTGCATTGCGCTGCTAGTTGTTGGAAAATGTGTAACAAGAAATGTTAAATTTAGAATGTGCTAAAAATAGCGTGTCTAAAATAGCAGTTTGGCTAGTGAGGTCTTTGGCCACATTGCATGAGAGGTGAAACTGCTAAAAATATAAAGTTCTAAAAATAGCATTTCTAGGTCCCTTCCTATTTATAGCAGTCCCTAGTCTATCTATAGGAAGTAAAATTAATTT
>APFE030153329.1:159517-172061 GCA_000404065.3 Pinus taeda
ACCTTTGTCAAGGGAAGAGTTCATTAGTACCATCAGTAATGAAGTGAATGTGCTTGGAAGTTTCTCAGCTTCTAGCTCACCAAATTCTTGAAGATTGGTTTTATTTTTGGAAAAAAAAGGACCTTGGTGAAAACCTCTATGAGGCACCTGAGGCCAACTTTTGGGTTGAAAACCTCCTTGAGGCAGCCCAAGAGTGAAAAAAAGAAAATAAAAAGATCTCTGGGTGAAAACCTCCCTTGAGGCGCCTAGGGCAGGCAAATAGGTTGAAAACCTCCTTTGAGGTGATCTGTGTGTCTTTCAAAAAAACGGAAGAAAAATAGAAAAGAAAAAACAAAATGCCATGGTAGGGACCTCAAACCTGCCCGCTAATAAAATTGTATGATTTTTACAAGTTTTTTAAAGGAAACAAAGGACTCAAAGTTTAGAGGACAGCAAGCCAAGAATCATCCTATTCCTCCTCCATTCACTTCATATCTCCCATGCCTACTATGTGTTGATCATCCATCCTCACTTTTAGGCATCAAAAACCAATTTTATGCAGTTTTCTGACTTCTACAGGGTTTCCTGTAGTTACTACATGAGTTTCCTATAGTAATACAGGAATGAAATTATGATTGGAACATGATGATGCAGACTTTTTCTAGGTTGAAAGAAGGGACCATACACCTCACCACCTCTCACCCAACACCAGATCATGACCATACCAACCTCTGTGTCCATCAAAAACCACTCAGAAAAAAATAAAATAAAAATTACAAAAAAAAAAATTCAAGGTCCACGCCATCATTGGCCTCACTCACCTACCACTCCATCTCCTCCACTACCATCCTTCCACTCCTACATCACCACCCATTCCTCCTCCAATTGAAAAAGAAAAAAGAAAAAAATTGATGAAAAAGGCAGCTACAGGATTTCCTGTAGTAACTACAGGAAACCCTATAGCAGCCTGTGTTATCACATCAGTAGTTTCTCCATGCATTATCCTTCCACACCCATGCAAGCAAAGAGCTCTAACACCCCTACCAACACTATGACTCATATCTAGAGATTAGAAGCAGCAGCAAAGACCAAGCACCTGCACACAACAACAAACAAGACAACCACATCAATAGGAAGAAATATAGATAAAAGTGACCAAGGAAAAGCACTTACCTGAACAAAAAGAAGCACCGCAGAGTCACCCTCCAGCATGCATCAACCAAGTGAAGGAAGGCATAGGTATGGTACCTCCTCCAAATTCTTCCCTAAGTAAGATATCATAAAAGTGTAGGAATATGAAAAAGTTCGATTTTATAAGTTGGAGGTGGACAGTTAACTTGACCGCCCTTAGCTCGAAAACAAAAAGTGAACTCCTAGTCAGCAAGACACATGGCAATATCACATCAAGAAGAATGAGTTGAAAAGGTGGTCAAGTTAAGTTGTCCCAAAGAGGAAATCATGTAAACTACCAGCCAATACAGCGCTCCAAGGAATCAACCATAAATAGAAAAGATTCCAAACTATCATGCACAATTTGTTCATTTTGATATCGGAGAAGACTGGAACCACCTTAGAGAGCCATTGAGGAGGCAAACCTGTCTCAACCACCCTACAAGAAATAGAACTACATGAACAACTACAGGAAATGCAAGGAGCTACAGGAAATAGTGTAAATTCACAAAGAACGTTGAAAGGGGGTGCCTAGGGTCCAGCTACTTAGAAATTCTCCTCATCCAAAGCATAGCATTGACAGGTAGGTAGCCCAAATCTCCTATGCTTTGAATTGATAACTAGGAATAGAAAATTTTGAGTTTTTAAGAGATTAGAGTGGGTCGAGGAGTTTTAAAAGAATTGTGAATAGTTTAAAAGTTGTGTGGAGATAGAAAGAAATTGTTTCCATCCACCACTATTATAAACTCTCAGTCACCCTAAAACTAAGCCTACCCTACCAAACTCCCTACAATAAGTCACCCAGAAAAGAGACATGATAGGAGGGTTTAGAAGGGAACCCACAGAGACATCCAAGATACACCTTCATCCTCCTGTGGTAGAAATATTCAGAAGGCATAACTGGTTGGGATTATTTGAGCAAGTCAAATGGTATGATGATGATGTAACTCAAGAATTTTCCATGGCACTTAACCCTCAGACTCGAATTAGTGCTACTACTGTGGTCAAAGGATTTCCAGTTACAATTACTCCTGAAGTAATTAGCAGAATCACTACACTTCCTCAAGGGATGCCATCAAGAAAGGAGGATAAGGTTGCAAGCACTTTTGCAAAGAAAAACTTCTTCTTAATGGATGAAGAGCTAATTGAGGACAAAAATGGGATAAGAAGGGAAAGCCTTCCCTACCCTTGGAATGAGGTGAACTATCATATCCTCAAATATATCTCTTATGAAGGGAGGCTTAGTATAATCTATGTCTATTAATTTAGACTCATCCATGAGTTTAGATTTGGAGAGGAGATACCCATTAACAAAAACTGAGTGTACCCTACTTCTTGTTGCAATCAATAATAGACATGAGCCTAAAGGTCCAAGAGGAAAAACCTCAACAATTGGCACACCATGGATTTATTAAGCTAATACTAGAGGATGCCTTGATCCAGCTAAGAATCCCCATTCACAAGTCCACATTTAGAGATATGGACAGAGAGGTTGTAATTGAAATGCAAGCCCTTGAATATGATAGGGATAACACCTCTAAATGAGAAGAGGAGGCAGAAGAAGATGAAGAAGAACCTGAAGATGATGCAGAAGAAAATGAAGAAGAACCTGAAGAGGAAGAAGAAGAACCATAGAAGGAAGAGGAGGCAGAAATAGAGAAAACAAAGGAAGAAGAAGAAAAAGAAGAAGGAGAAGAGGAGAAAAGTGAAGAGAAAGAACATAAGGAAGAAGCAAGCCCTAAGGAACACACCAAGGAAAGGAAGGAATCTCCAAGGTTGTCTCCTAAACCCACTAAGAGGGAGGAAGTTGTTGCCTTGACTGCTCTAAGCACACCTGTCAAGTCAAAAGGGAAAAGACAGAGGCAGACCCCCCTCTATTTCAAAACAAGGAGGAGCAGTAGGATCAAACAAGGGAAACCACAAACACCCACCAGGACTCCAATCATTATGAGGACTCACCAAAAGAGCAAGAAAATCTAGTTTCCCTGGAAATAAACTGTGAAGAGGGAACATCAAAACAAGCTTCCCAAAGTATCCCATCACCTATGTTAGGAGGCTTGTCACCAAGTCAAAATCAACAAAGAAAAACAAGGCAGTATATGAAACTTTGTCAGCACTGCGGGAAACAGAGAAAAAGCAGCAGGAAGGACATCAAGGATAGAGGGAAGGCAAGGAAGCAGCAACACAAGTGTAGGAGAGGGCAGCTTCTCCAAAGACATCTAAGGGAGAGTTGCAAGAACCTATCCCACAACCCAATCTGAGCTCTTATTACAGATTCATTGAGGGAGGCAGAGTAATACCACATAAATTTGTCATCCCTCTCTTCTTTGAACTTGAGAAAGAGAGAGGAAGGACACATCGTTGGATGCAAATTGCCAAATCAAAGAAGGTAGAAGATGTGGGTCGTATGGAAGAGAAGCTACTAGCAATGGGTAGAGAGCTGAGTAGGATAAGAGACAGGGAACGAATTATGAGATCTCAAAGAGGTAATAGGAAAAAGAGAGCAAATTGGCCACCATGGAAAGCCTCTCCATGGAGGCACTCCAGTGTAGGATGCCACCAAAATCATATGCCCTATACCTCAAAGATCAATGGCTACAATTTTAGATAAAGACACTAGCACAACAAGGGATTATGCCTTTCCAAGACTATAGGTAGTTCATTGAACTATGTGAAAAGAGCAACCTAGAGGATAATGCAAAGATGTATGAATTCTACTTGCACAACTTGGCCTTAATAGACTTGAATTTGTGGGACCCCAATGCAAAGTTGGTGGATTTACAACTAATGGCCCTTGCATCATGGATGAGTCATGAGGAGGCCAAGGCTAATGAATTGAAGAGGGTATTGGAAAGAGAAGAAAGGGAGCCCCTTTACATCATAGTAGAATAGATAAATTCAATGATTTTCATTAGCACCCATAACATCATCGCCAATGATCCCCAGCTTGCACCAAGATACCTAGCTACATAAGAGCAAGCAATCACACATTTTGAGAACACCTTGAGATTTCTAGGGAATGAAAGCCAACAAACATGCTAAAGGAGATGGGGCACCCTACCATACAACCTAAGGATCAGGGAGTATCATTCCCTTGAAAGGATGAGAAATGCACTATAAAGGACCCCGCTGTATAAGAATGCACTACAGAGACTCAAAATCGATTGGGTTGGTTTGAAACTTAGTCTACCCTTTCTATTCGGTATCCTACAAGGTAGAAAGGGGGAAGAGGAAAGAAAGTAGTGGGAGGAAATACAGAAACATGCAGGGTTTTATCCACAATAGGAAACTCCATCAATAGAGACCTAGGATATCAGAGAAGCCATAAGAGCTATGAAGGATATGGACATAGACTAAGTTGCTCAGAGGATGAGCAACACTTTTAGTAGGGGATGATGATGAGGCTCATAAATAGGGGCCTTAATGCCACTCTCCAACTTATTAAAATCAACTTTTCTCACATTTCTTTACATATTTTATTATATTTTTCTTAGTGACAAGGGTAAAGGTGAGATGTTGTGTCATGTGGCCTAATGTGCATTAATTGCGTGATTTGGAGTAGTTGGGCTAATCTAAGTGTACGAACTCGAAGTAGACAAGCAAGAGGGATTTTAGGAGATTGGGTCTCCCTCCTTAACCCCTCAATCACTCAAAGATTCCTCCACCAGATCTCATTAGCTCAGAGTTACAAGCAGCCAAACCCACTGAGTTCATTGGCAGCCAAGCTAGTGATAGTTGAAGACAAGTCAATCTCAATTTTGGGAGCCAAGCATCCCTAATTTTAAGGAAGTAATTGGTAGCTTCAGTTGTATAAATAAGAAGGCTTAGGGCCTCATTAGGATTCAGATTTTTCTTTTATCTAAGAGCAATTTCGAGATAAGATATTGTGACTATTATTCTCATGTTATTTTTGACATTTTGGTGAAAATGAAAAGGGTTTATTTGATCCAGCACTGAGTTGACTTAGAGGGTTGAATCTCTTAGGTTAGGGCCCAACCCTAGTAGCAGAGGTTCTTCTTTTTGTACGTGTATCCTTAGACTAGAATAATAGATTAGTTGCTGAATTTATCTCTATTTTGTTTAATTTACAAGTCCTTGAATGATCGGTTAGTTTTTCTTCCATTAGTTGGAGAAGTAGATTAGTGTTACAGTAGTGAAAGAATAGACTTCAGAAAATCTTGTGAGAGTGGCCTCATCCTCATCTCCCTCATGGGATCATGGTTTCAGGGACCATTCTTACAACCCCAAAAATGGATTTATCTTTTTGTTATTACGTAGCTTAGGATTTCTTGTTGAGTAGATCATTGTTAATGATTTCTTAGAAGCACATGCAATTGTCATTTTGGTTTCTTGACTTTGTTGTATATTAGAAAGCATTCCATTCCATAGATTTAATTCACTAGCCATCAATAAATTAATTTCTCAAATTCAACTCATCTTTTCCACATTTACATAAAGTTGTGCATAAATGAAGAAATGAATATGTGTTTTTGTAGGAGTTGTTGATCTACATGGAGGAACACATTCCACCAGCCTCATCTGGGTAGTCTCCATCTCTTGCCAAACCCTACCAACCACCAATTCAGATTTCTATGTTGTAGCCACCATGGACAACCACCTTGAGAAAATCCAACCATCCTGGAGAGTCGGGTTGATCCTTGGGTAGTGTGCAACTTCCCCATACCCTATTCCACCATCATACACATTCCCAACACTTCCTTTCATTTTCCCTACCTTCCTACAACTTTCAACTAAGTTTCCTGTAGTAAATCAGGACATCATGTAGTAACTACATGAAATCCTATAGCAACTACAAGAAACCTTATAGCAGCCTGTTTTAGACTGTTTTGGAAAGAAATGATGATCAGAGCCTAGGGTAGGCCTTCAAGTTGACCTCCATACCCATAAATGCCATTTTTGACTAGTTTTCCCATACCTTCCTCCCCTAACAAAGATCAGCTTTTTTATCTTAACATTCACATTTCTAAATTGAAAATCAAAAGACTCTTTTCTGCAATATTTAGCTAGTGCATGCATACATCAGTCTTAGCAATGTTAAGATCATTTCCATGCTTACTTAGTCTAGATAACTAGATGATAGAATGCATGGTTAAATTAGGTCTCTTCTGCAAGTAATGTGTGTTAATTCATAGCTAGGTAATTTCATGTCATTTCGTAGCATTTTCTATTCAACACTTTCATTTCCTTAACATAGGCAAGCATTTACTTTTTGCATTAAAGATAGCTTTACATTCACTGTCAATAGTCAGCCTCCTTGTAGTCAATAGAAGGTTGGTTTGAAAAACCTTAGTGGTCTATTGCCCTAGTTGAGAAGTGACAAGAGTAGATTGTTGCATCTGATGTGCATATAGCATTGTCACCTCAAATTTTGTATGAACCCCAGGTTGATAAAGTAAATTTGGTCACCCTAGGAGTTACAACATCTTTGCTGCAATATTGGGGCCCATCAATACTCCTCATCCCTATCACCTTCATTTTGTTGTTGCAATCTCTACTTCAGTTGTTGATACCTTTCATAATGTTGCCCTACTTGTAAGATCCGCTCTTGCAAGTTTGTCACATAAGATCTCTCAACTAAAATATGATTCACTTGTACTCTTCTACTGAGAGAATTCGCAAGCTTGTTCTCTTTCCCTTTGATGTACCCTCTCTCAAAATAAAACTCACTGAGTGTAGCCAACCATATAGCTTTCCTTGCATTCATATTGGTTGGTCAAAAAGTACCTCATTCCACTATGATCACTCATCAAAATGAACCTCCTACCAAGAACATAATGTCTCCACATATTCAACACATGAATGAAATCTACCAACTCGAGATCATGATTCACATAGTTTTTCTCGTGCACATTCAGTTTCACTGACTCATAGTAACACACCTGCCCTTCCTAAATCAGGACACAGCCAATTCCTTCATTGAATACATATGTACAAACCACAAACTCCTTATCGTTATCTGCAATATTCAAAATTGGATAATTTGTAAGCAAATGCTTCAACTTATCATATCTAGTAGCACACTCCTCGGTCCATTCAAATTTCTTTCCTTTCCTATGCAAATATTTAATAGGATAGCCTATCTTAGAGAAGTTCCTGATGAACCACATGTAATAACCTATTAGTATCATGAATGATATGACCTCATACACTTTCCTTAGAGTTGGCCACTCCATGATAGCTTTAATATTTTTTGGATCCATTGTTATCCCTTCCTTGGAAACAACATGCCCCAAGTAATGAATCTGAGACTGAAATAAATTACACTTGCTGAGCTTGGCATACAATTTTTGCACTCTCAACAATCTATGTAACAACCCCTGGCTGATTTTCATGTAAATAAAAATAAGACCAAGGTCATGGGACACATATTTCAAGTTGAATGTTGGGAAAAACATAGCGATGGGTATCACTAGTGATTAATTTACGGCTATGGAAATTGGCAAAGGCAAAGAGGCATTAATTAGCATTTATTTATGAAAATAAAGAAAAATAAGAGAAAATGGAGATGAAAGGTCACAAATTTGCATGAGAGGGAAACTGAAGGAAAATGAATAAAATAGAGGACTCAATGATAAAAGGGATTATGAGGATCAGTTGCTAGCTTTTGACAATTTTTGGGCGGAGCTCTTTTCTATTCTCTCACTCTCTCATACACTTGCATAATTAGAATATTTTTGGAGCATTCTTGGAGCACTTTGGCATACACTGGATTGGAGAAGGAAGGCAAAGGAAAGCAAGAAAGCACAAGGGAATAGTTGGATCAACAACTACATCTAGATTGCTTTGCAAGTAATAGGTTTCATGTATGGTTTCCTTGTTTTTTTAGGGATGCATGGTATATGCATGTAATTTTATGGTTATGTGTTGTCAATGGCATGAATAATTGTATGGATTTATAGTGGTTTTATCCTTACCTTTCCATTTCCTGGATAGCCATGGTGTTGTGGGTTTTTCCACTTGATTTTTTTGTGATTGATGCTCATAATTCCTTATGGTTATGGGTTGGAACAAACACTCTAGAAGACCTGGAACAACTTGGGTTTAGTTACTAGTCCTGGATCCTAGGTTCATACAAACGCTCTAGAACCCTTGGTGGGTTGAGCTACTAATCCCTGGAGCTAGTTTGGACAAATTACCTCGACCCTTGGAAGGTTGTGGGTTGAGTTACTAGTTCATGGAGCCCTATATAGCTTGGGTAGAGACTGATCTAGTTGGTGTTAGTGATGTTCAACCATGAGGTGGAATCACTGGTTGAGGGTTGAGGTGGTTTGGCCTCTAGAAGCCCTGGTTTGGATTTTTTTTGTTTATTCCATGATATCCCACATTCATGCTATGGACTAGGGGGTGATAGGTTGAAAGAGATATTTGGTTCAGCCCAATCTATGGTCGAGTGATATGTGGAAGTCCCTAACTTGGTTGGTATTTTCATATGTTAATAGGAGATCTTCTTCTATTATGATTCATGTATATTTGTAGTGATTATGTTAGTGATATTATGGCTGAGTTGACATGGTTTCTATGTTGGTTATTTTCCGGTTATATGTTGGGTATATGATGTGTATCATTTATGGATCTTGTCATGAATGATTTATTGATTGGTTGATGAATGTAAGGACTAATAAATGTTGTTGCAGCTATGCGAAGATGGAATAGGGCCTTCTTGGTCATCCTCAGATGAATCTCATACTATTATGATCAGATATGTGTTTATGACCTATAGCTTACATGTTTTCCATGTGTTTGACGAAATGTATATTATGTTCTAGGCAGTCTATGTTTTGTTTTGCCTCTAAGTTTGAATGTGTAGCCTTATTGTTATATCACTTATGATTCTGAGAAGCCTCAGGCAGTTCTGGGCAGTGATCTGGAGACTACCCTAGAATTGTGGCACAGATCTTGGGACCGCACCCTCTGAACTAGACCATTTGGGTCACAACCGCACTCATGTAGGCTTGTGAGTGTGGTTGGAGGCCTTCAACCGCATGGAGGCCTTGTTATACATGTGGTTTGGGGTTAATTTGTGTGACAAGGAGCCCTGGCTCAAGGTTTGGTAACCTGGGGTGGTTCTTTGGCCCCTAAGAGTCCCATAGCCTCGAGGGCTGAAGTGAGTTATTAGGTTGTGGTTAGTTTTTCAGCCCCACTTCCTTAACCGGAGCTTGGAGGTCAGGTCATGTCATAGTAACTATTCGTCTCATGTTTACCTTTGCAGGCTAGTGAAACTGGATAAATGTCGGAGGGGTGATTACTGATTAGTATCAAAGCACCCAGGTTAACCACACACACACACACACACACCACACTTACCAAATAAATTAAATAAACACAAATCATTAATAATCAGTAAATAATAATAATAATAAATAAATAAATAACTAAATAAATCTATTGCATAATAGTGTATTTATATTAATTAAATAAACACATATCATTAAAATCATAAATTTAATAAACTATAACCATAACCTAATCTAAATAAAACTTACTTACCAAATAAATTAAATAAACACAAGTCATTAATAATCTGTTATCACTGAAAAGATTTCAAAGAAAAAGGGTAAGACAATTGGCAAGCTTGAAGATGACACTCATCAGAACTTTTTGAAAGCTCAAGTGAGGCAGTTCTCAATTTCAAATTAAAGTGAGGCAGTGTTCAAATCATACAGTGCAGGTTTATCTTCAAGTTTCCTTGCATGGATTTCATAGACGTGTCTGAAAGGAAAAATCACAGATCAGGCCGGTGTCTTAAACCTGAGACTGAAGGCTTAGATGTTCTCACGAGGAATAGAGAGGTTGAAGAAGCATTCAAAAAGGTAGGCTGCTAGAGGTTTTGTGAAAAAATCTAGGGAGGTCACAGTCAAATAACCAAGGGTTTTGCCTTTAATTTCATCGGTTTGAATTCAAAAGTTGGAGTGCTAGAAATACCAATATCTCCTGAGGTCATATCTGCAGTCAGAGAAGAAGAAGGTTCAGATCAAGGAACTGGTACAAGAGCAGTCTATTGATAAAGAAGTCAAAAGAAGAGTAACTAGAAGTCAATTAGCCAAGAAAAAGGGGAAAACAGTGATTGTTGATGAAAGCCCAGCTTCAAAGGGAAGTTTGAACGATCTCCTCTACACCATCTACATAGAAGAGACTCCTCTGGTCCAAGCAGAGCTACTTGAAGCCAACAAGAAAAAAACCAAAGGAGTTAAATCTTCCAAAAAGCTTCAATTTGATGACCAAGTCTAAGAGTTTGTTTTCAAGCCAAGAAGGCCTGTGACTAGGCATTTAAGAAGATTACAAGAGGCAAAGCCAGAGGTAAGAGAGATAGAATGAGGACCTACAAATTCAATTGAGCAAATCAGGAGGACAATCTCAGCATAAAAGAACCGAGCAGTAAGTGATTGGAGCCTTAACACAATTTTGGTTAGAATATTACCTTTTTGAATTTGTTTATGGACAAATTATGTAAAATAGATGTGACCTATTGGCATAAGATGAAGCTGTGAAGAAATCACAACAAGAATATTTTTTGAGAAAAAACTGTTTTTTTTATTCTCACAGCAGTTTCGTAGCATGCTACAAAACTGCAATAGCTGCACATCATGATTTTGTGGGCCAATTTTGAGAAGAAAAAGGAACCCTTCTTGAATATGGGTTGCTGCAAAGAATTACTAACAGGTTTTGAACATCAAGCAAGGGAAAAACAAGTAAATAAGGACATTTTTGAACTCCAAACTTTATCAGTCAACTTATCAGTCAAACTGTCTTCTTGTTTTTACCAGTCAACTTCTAGAAGAGTTTCTGAGCAGTTGAAAACTCCTCTCTTAAAAGTGAAAGATGTTCTCATTCTTAAAATACTGAAGTACAAAAACCTCTTCCACTTTCTTCAAATCCATTACGATCTGGGAGAAATGAAGGACCAAATTTACGCTACGAAACTGATGTAGGTGCAGTTTTTCATAAGCATATTTCTCCTATTTTACACCTATTTTTAAAAGACACATTATGGGCGGTAGGAAAGGTTTTTCAAGAACCCAAGAGAGGTTTTTGTTCAGCGTGGATTGGTTCACAAAATCCTCCTTCAGTTTTTCCAAATACATTTTTTATGAGAATATATGAGCTTTGTCCCAAGACCTAATTTTCAGCCAGAACAGAGCAAGGAACAATCTCCTAATTTCTAGGAACAGTAAAAGGATGAGTCATCAAGGGCCAGCTAGAGGGTTATGAGCACCATCAAATTCGAATTCATGGAGTTATGGGTGTCAAAAGGAGTGTTTAATTCTTATATAAGGTCGTTTGAATCATAATGAGGAGTTACACTCCTAATTGTTTTAGGTATCTAAAATTGCCAGCTAACAGTTAGTTACATTAAATAGTTAGTTTTAAGTGTCAATAGGTGTCAGGTCAAGGAGAATTCGAATTATCCTCATCCTAGAGGAAGGAAGCTCAATTATGTAAAGCACTCTATATATAGGAGAAGATCTAATGTACAAGGGGTGGGAAATTTTTAGAGAAAGACTCATATTGTGCCATTGTAGAAGATTATGTTTTTATGAATGCAGATTTTGGCTTTACTTCTCAGGATTCAGAAAGAGTTCAATAGTGGCTTGTTTATGTTTTTCCTTATTTCCTTATTTGTAGTAGTATGAATGTATGATACTTAGAATTCATTGGTTATGCTCTAACTTCCTTGATACATTTGTAGACTGTGTTTTCCTTTATGCTACTGATGTACCCTTCATATGTTGAATTCTAGATGCCCTGACTTCCATGTAAAGCTAATTTTATTGTCATACTGAAGCATTTCTTGACTCCATAAGCCCATTGGATGCTTACTGATCATGTTCAACCATTCATATTTCTTCACTTATTTCATAGAAATATCCATCTAATTCATTATCAAAAATCTTTAATCTTGTGAGAGAGCCCTCTCAAGTTGGGGAGGCTAAGCCTAAGCCAAAAGTTAGTTTGAAATAGTTACTCAAGGTCTACCTAATCAGCAGCCTAATCACGGCTAAGTTTTGTGATAACATTTTGGTGCGTCTGCCGGGAGCCTAAAGTCTATTCATTTTCGAAATTAAGAGGCTAAACTTCTGAAGGTAGCAAGAGCTCAGACATCTTTTTGAGGCTGCAAAACTACCTTGGCTACTCCACACATCGAATAACAAATTGGAAGGTGACTCCACTACTAGAAGATCAGTAGCTTGATGAAGTTTCAAGATGAGCTCCACTGCAAGAATGAATGCCAGGATTGCTCCTATGAATCAGTCTCATATCCCTGGTTTTCCAAATCCTATGCCAAAGGTTGATTGGTTAGAGGATCTTCCAATATTCAAAGATGAAAAGAAAGACAATGCTACTCTTCATTTGGTTAGGTTTCATATGCATGTAC
>APFE030153329.1:172433-184498 GCA_000404065.3 Pinus taeda
GGTTCAGTTCCCTGAAGATTGTCTCATGAGGATGTTTATGACCACTTTAGAACGAAAAGCATGGTCTTGGTATAAAAGTTTGGAAAATGGTTCAATATATTCACTTGCTAATTTTCATGATGAATTCATGAGATGTATAAAGAATCTCATCATTCCTTATTGCTGGTCAAAGATTGTTGTAAACATTCTTTGAGTCTTATTTAGTGATTGGAAGATTGTTATGATGATGATGAATTTATGGATGAAGAAATTTTAGAAGCTCTTCATAACAATGCATATCAACACCAAGAAGAAAGTATGACATCCCATGAAATGCAACATGAAAATCAGCAGGGGTTTACTTATGAAAACCATGTTCAATCCTCTCATATTGATGTAGAGATGCAGCAAACTTCTCACTCTTCGAATCATAATGAAGATGAAAATGATTACAAACAACAAGAAGAAATACTGGAAGAAAATTTTTAAAACCCTCAGGTAGAGGAAAAGGTTGTTCGATTTTGTAACTCCTTGCAGCGGCTTGCATCAATGAATGATCACAATAGTGAGGAAAATTACATTGTCTATGGGAATCATGCAGAAAGGCAGTTGGATAGCACATCAAAGGAATTTTTTGTGGTTGAGTATCAGTTGTCCGAAGAGATAGTATGTTATGATGATTATCAAAATAACCATGTTCTCTTTGACCCTATAAATGAATACATGGCAAAGTTTTGCACATCAGTATTTCATTTTCATTTGCATTATGAAAATCAAGTACATTATAAGTTGATTTGGTCATCTCACTATCATGCTTATTTTGAAGTCGAATGCAGTCAAGAGCCTCAAATATCAGAAAATACAATTGATTAGCTTTATTGGAAATATCATGTTGCTTGACCTAAATTGAAAATTGCAGCGGATAGGGTAGGTAGGTAGATGCAAATAAGCTCAAGGTTGACTGAGCATTTTTTTTAGTAGATATAGATTTCTTTCTCCTACAGTGATCATCGAGCTTAAGCCCGAGGTGAAGGCCCAAGAAGCTTGAAGGGGATGCTTGTCAAATAAATTTATGTTTATCATAAGAGGATAAGGCACTGGACCTACGAGTTCTTAGTGTACCACAAGGACACACTATCCCAAGTGGAGCCACTCTTATCACTGAAAAGATTTCAAAGAAAAAGGGTAAGACAATTGGCAAGCTAGAAGATGACACTCATCAGAACTTTTTGAAAGCTCAAGCGAGGCAATTATCAATTTCAAATTAAAGTGAGGCAATGTTCAAATCATACAGTGCAGGTTTATCTTCAATTTTCCTTGCAGGGATTTCATAGATGTGTCTGAAAGGAAAAATCACAGATCAGGTCGGTGTCTTAAACCTAAGACTGAAGGCTTAGATGTTCTCACGAGGAATAGAGAGGTTGAAGAAGCATTCAAACAGGTAGGCTGCTAGAGGTTTTGTGAAAAACTCCAGGGAGGTCACAGTCAAATAACCAAGGATTTTGCCTTTAATTTCATCGGTTTGAATTCAAAATTTGGAGTGCTAGAAATACCAATATCTCCTAAGGTCATATCTGCAGTCAAAGAAGAAGAAGGTTCAGATCAAGGAAGTGGTACAAGAGCAGTCTATTGATAAAGAAGTCAAAAGAAGAGTAACTAGAAGTCAATTAGCCAAGAAAAAGGGTAAAACAGTGATTGTTGATGAAAGCCCAGCTTCAAAGGGAAGTTTGAACGATCTCCTCCACACCATCTACATAGAAGAGAATCCTCTGGTCCAAGCAGAGCTACTTGAAGCCAACAAGAAAAAAACCAAAGAAGTTAAATCTTCCAAAAAGCTTCAATTTGACGACCAAGTCTCAGAGTTTGTTTTCAAGCCAAGAAGGCCTGTGACTAGGAATTTAAGAAGATTACAAGAGGCAAAGCCAGAGGTAAGTGAGATAGATTGAGGACCTACAAATTCAATTGAGCAAATCAGGAGAACAATCTCAGCATAAAATAACCGAGCAGTAAGTGATTGGAGCCTTAACACAATTTTGGTTAGAACATTACCTTTTTGAAGCTGTTTATGGACGAATTAGGTCAAAGATATGTGGCCTATTGGCATAATATGAAGCTGTGAAGAAATCACAAGAAGAATAATTTTTGAGAAAAAACTGTGTTTTTTTTATTCACACAGCAGTTTCGTAGCGCGCTACGAAACTGCTGTAGCTGCACATCATGATTTTGTGGGCCAATTTTGAGAAGAAAAAGGAACCCTTCTTGAATATGGGCTGCTGCAAAGGATTACTAACAGGCTTTGAACATCAAACAAGGGAAAAACAAGTAAAGAAGGACATTTTTGAACTCCAAACTTTATCAGTCAACTTATGAGTCAAACTGTCTTCTTGTTTTTACCAGTCAACTTCTAGAAGAGTTTCTGAGCAGTTGTAAACTCCTCTCTTAAAAGTGAAAGAGGTTCTCATTCTTAAAATAACGAAGTACAAAAACCTCTCCCACTTTCTTCAAATCCATTACGATCAGGGAGAAATGAAGGACCAAACTTGCTCTACGAAACTGTTGTACGTGGAGTTTTTCACAAGCATATTTCCCCTGTTTTACACCTATTTTTCAAAGACATATTATGGGCGGTAGGAAAGGTTTTTCAAAACCCCAAGAGAGGTTTTTTTTCAGCGTGGATTGGTTCACAAAAGCCTCCAGTTTTTCCAAATACATTTTTTATGAGAAGATATGAGCTTTGTCCCAAGACCTAATTTTCAGCCAGAACAGAGCAAGGAACAATCTCATAATTTCTAGGAACAGTAAAAGGATGAGTCATCAAGGGCCAGCTGGAGGGTTATGAGCACCATAAAATTCGAATTCATGGAGTTATGGGTGTCGAAAGGAGTGTTTAATTCTTAGATAAGGTCGTTTGAATCATAATCAGGAGCTACACTCCTAATTGTTTTAGGTATCTAAAATTTCTAGTTAACAGTTAGTTACATTAAATAGTTAGTTTTAAGTGTCAATAGGTGTCAGGTCAAGGAGAATTCGAATTCTCCTCATCCTAGAGGAAGGAATATCAGCTATGTAAAGAGCTCTATATATAGGAGAAGATCTAATGTACAAGGGGTGGGAAATTTTCAGAGAAAGACTCATATTGTGCCATTGTAGAAGATTATGTTTTTATGAATGCAGACTTTGGCTTTACTTCTCAGGATTCAGAAAGAGTTCAACGGTGGCTTGTTTATGTTTGTCCTTATTTCCTTATTTGCAACAGTATGAATGTATGATGCTTAGAATTCATTGGTTATGCTCTAACTTCCTTCATACATTTGTAGACTGTGTTTTCCTTTATGCTACTGATGTACCCTTCATATGTTGAATTCTAGATGCCCTGACTTCCATGTAAAGATAATTTTATTGTCATACTGAAGCATTTCTTGACTCCATAAGCCCAATGAATTCTTACTGATCATGTTCAACCATTCATATTTCTTCACTTGTTTCATAGAGTTAGCCATCTAATTCATTATCAAAAATCTTTAATCTTGTCAAAGAGCCCTCTTAGGTTGGGGAGGCTAAGCCTCAGCCAAAAGTTGGTTTGAAATAGTTACTCAAAGTCTTCCTGATCAGCGGCCTATCATGGGTCTGATTTTGTGATAACATTTTGGTGCATCTGCCGGGAGTTTGAAGATTAGTCATTCCCGAAATCAAGAAGCTGAACTTCTGAAGGTAGCAGGAGCTCAGAAATCTTTCGAGGTTGAAAAACTACCTAAGCAACTCCATTGTTGAAGAATTCGAAATTCATAGATTCATGTTGATTCCACTGGAGTTATGAAGAACTCAGCTGCTACCATTCTTACTTCAAGGTATTCATGCATAAATGTTTCAGGAATTCATGGTTTCCAAAATCATTTTCCCAAGGATGCATATTTTCTAAGGAATGGTCCAAAATTCAATGGAGAAGATTTGAGTTTAACTTTGAAGCATATATCTGATTTATGTGTTTTACCGAGATTCTTGGAGTCAAGCATGAGGATGTTTGCATTATGTTGTTCTATGATTCATTTCAAGGGAAATGTAAACAATGGATTGAAAGCTTTCTTGCCAAATCTATTAAGTCATTTGAAGACTTTTGGCTTATGTTTTTGGAGGAATAGATAGATAGATCAGATTTGGTGGCAAACTCTCCTTCAATTAAATGTTTCAAACAATGGAATGATAATCATATTAATGAAGAAATAGATGAAATTTTTACTTTGTCATTGTCTTCTTATCTAAAATCATTTGAGTGCAAGACAGAACATAAGATACAAAATTTTGGATGAAGTTGCTGAGGACATTGAGAAAGATATTGAAGGTTCACAAGGTCAAATTCAATCATATAGTCTTATGATCATGATCATTATTTTCGAAATCTTTCAATGGCAGAACACAGGGAGAGGGTATTGCTTCCTTTCTCTTTCGTGATTGAGGAAGAATACATTGTTATTGAAGATCAATTGTTAGAAGTAATAGGATGCTATGAGAATCATCAAACTAACCATGTTTTTTTTGACCCTACAGCTAACTACATGGAAAATATTTTATGTTCAGGCTTCCAATTATATTTTCATCTTGAAGAACAATTACACCTCATGCTTCCTTGGTTATTTTAGTATCTGGTTTATTTTTGCTTCAAGCACGGTCAAGAGATTCAAGTGTCAAATCAGATTGATGATTGGATTTACTGGAAGTTTCATGTTCCTTGAGCTACAAGTGGAGATTGCAGCTGATAGGGTAGGTAGGAATGTGCAAATAAGCTCAGGGTAGGTTGACTGAGCATCTGTTTCAGTAGGTGCAGTTTGAATTCCTCGTTCAAAAATCCTTAAAATCTTGCGGAGAAAATTGGGCAAAGTTTTAGAGTTTTATTCTAGAGGATGGATAGCGGTACTGGAGTTACAAGTTCTTAGTATACCACAAGGGCACACTATCCCTAGTGGAGCCACTATTATCACCCTCAAGTCTTTGCCTCTAAGCTTTGGAAAGTTGTCTTGTTTCTAGTCATAGTCCTATAAGTTTTGAGTCATCTCATCACAATTATTGTCATTCTCATTTACAAATCCTTCTTCTAGTCATGGTGTTAAAGGGTCTCTAGGTCATTTCATGCTTTAAGGGTTAGGTCATAAGGTTAGAAGTCTTTTAAGGTCATATCTCTTTTCCATATAAACTTTGACAGCCTCATTCCATGTCCTAGAAGCCTTACTAGGTGTTAAGAAGTCATATCTCACGTCATGTTGGAAATATTTTGAAACTAGCTACGAAATCACTGAACTAGGAGTTTTTGTAGATCGCTACGAAATCCCTGAAAAACCTGTTTCAGCATAAAAAACTCTTCTTTCTGCGTTTACTAGTCAACTTCCAGAAGGGGTCCTGAGCAGCGGGGAACTCAATTTGGAAAACTGAAACAACCTTTTCTTCCTAACATACCAAAATAAAAAAACCTCCTTCAGTTTTGAAAAATGTGTCATGGATGAGGAGATAACGGCTTTGTCCCACGTGCCTTTTTGAGGGATCCTAAACCTAAAAACAAGGAAACATGCTCCCTAATTTCTAGGGTTTGTCTTCAACAGTCGGATGACCATGTGGGAGGATTCATCAATTTCAACTTCTTGAGGATGAAAGTTGTCAAAGAATGATTTAAATGCTTAGATAAGGTTGTTGTAATCATGATAAGTAGTTCTACTCCTAGTTGTATTAGGTCTCTAGGGCTGCTAGTTAGGTGTCATTTGCATTTAATAGTTAGTTTTAAGTATCAATATGTGTCATAGTTGGATGAATTCAAATTCCCCTCATGATTGAGGAGGAATCTAAGTTATGTAAAGAGCTCTATATTTAGAAGAAGATCTAATCTACAAAGGGTCGGAAATTTTCAGAGAAATACTCATATTGTGCCATTGTAGAAGATTATGTTTTTATGAATGCAGACTTTGGCTTTACTTCTCAGGATTCAAAAAGAGTTCAATGGTGCAATGGTGGCTTGTTTATGTTTTTCCTTATCTCCTTATTTTAAGTAGTATGAATGTATGATACTTAGAATTCATTGGTTATGCTCTAACTTCCTTCATACATTTGTAGACTATGTTTTCATTTATGATATTGATGTACCCTTCATATGTTGAATTCTAGATGCCCTGACTTCCATGTAAAGCTAATTTTATTGTCATACTGAAGCATTTCTTGACTCCATAAGCCCAATGGATGCTTACTTATCATGTTCAACCTTTCATATTCCTTCACTTGTTTCATAGAGTTAGCCATCTAATTCATTATCAAAAATCTTTAATCTTGTGAGGGAGCCCTCTCAAGTTGGGGAGGCTAAGCCTCAGCCAAAAGTTGGTTTGAAATAGTTACTCAAATTATTCCTAATCAGCAGCCTATCAGGGGTCTGATTTTTTGATAACAAACTCGATGCTTAGAGGAGATGATTTAAAATGGAAGAACCCAAATGGTCTGATAACTTTTACCCAACCATAAATTTCCAAGAACTTTGCTGTGATTCTGAACCTAAACAGAGATAGTAGAAGTAGAAGAGGAGCCTGGATGAGTGGACCCTAAGCTACTTGATACTTTTTAAAAGTTGGGAATGCCCTTAAATAGAAACGGAGATTGACCAACATTGTTGTAGATGTTGATTTGACAGTGTTTTCATTGCTACCATTCATAGGTAGACTCTATAGGAAGTTGGGGTTATATTTTGCTCATTATAAGAGGTAATTCAGGAGTATCTTGATCTAGTTAGAATGTAGCTTTGTAGGGTTGCTCCTCCTGCTGATAATTTTTATGATGCACTGTATTTTTTCTTTTTAGTGATATCTCCTTCTATTAAATCCCCAAGAAAACCTTGTCACCCATAGAAATATCCAATTATTTCAGGATGAAAGAGATGGAGACTAGGCAGTTTGAGAGGAATCTTATTTTTGTATATGAGATGTGTTTTGGGAGGTGAGAGGAAATTTGTGACATATATTGAAGGATGAACTACACCATTTTATGACACCAGTCATCTCCATGCCACAGTAGTGGATCTCTATTGCACAGAGGGAGCAACGATAAAGCATTCCGCTGTAAAGAATTTGTATGTCAGGGAAGAGGAATGTAGACGTGGGATTTATAGTTTTATTATGAAAGGAGGTTTGTGTGATGGAGACAAATCAAGGATTTCATGGACCTAAGTATAGACTGGTTTGATAATCACTTCAAAATACTCAATCATTGTTTTGAAAGACGATGATGTAATTGGAGAGTTCTATTTTGTTGCCTTGAAAAATAAATATCAATAGGGGGGGACAAAGATAATCCATATAGGGAGGAATTGTAGGAGTAGGATTGCTTCTAAAATTATATCTATAGGAAAGTCAGGAAACTACTAAAGAGGATTAGTGCAGGTGCAAGAAAATTCTCATATTGCAAGGAATTTTCCACAGTGTGATTCGATGCTCATCGGTGACCAGGCAGCTGCAAAAACTTATTGTTACATTTAGGTAAAATTTGAGTTTCATTCAAAAGACTCTAATTTCATTTATTGATATTTATTCTCGTGTCCTTGTCTCTCTTAATTTCACTGTGGTATGTTTGGAATGGGTTAAATAATAAAGCATATCATTGAGTAAAATAGACATCCACATGTCACTACAAGTCATTGTGCATACTCTCTATTTTTTATACAATTAGATGTGAGAAATATGATGTGTGCACATCTAAAAATCCTAGCAGGTATGACGAATCGAGTGTTAGCATGGAAATCGAAACCAAGAATCATAAAATATCAATAAATTTGTGACAGAGTAAAAAACACAATAAAAGATTTTATGCCAACATTGTTTATTTAGTGCAAGATACTACTAATATTTTATAACTTTTAGAGATGGTGGATGTCTTGAAGATTCCCTCAAGCAAATTTACTGACTTGAAGATAATATGGTAAGTGTAACTATTTATTTTAAATAGGCTAAATTTAGGTAATTAAAACATGTTTGAAAATCATTACCAACACCACCCCGACATAATTTTATTTCCAGTTGTACAAGATAATATTGGATAAACTTATGAGCACTTCCATTTAAATTGACCCTACATAAAATAACAAACAAGGTTGATGCTTTTAAAAGCTATATCTATCATTAATATAATATATGACAAGGATGGCTCATAGTTTTAAAGGCTATATCCATCACCAACCATAAGATAAGAGTTAATGAGATAAGAAAATGTTTGTCTTGATATAACATGTAAACGTCATATTACTTATAAATCATGCATATTGTATCTTATTGTGCATATGTTAATTGTATAACTTCGGCCTAGATAATGTTTTACATTTAAATTGTCAAATATGTAGAAGTTACATTACACTAGCTTAAATCCACACACAAATAAAATGTCAGAAATATGGTAGGGGAATGAGTAAGCATTTTCAGAGTGCTTTAAAACTTCCCCTTGATTGGTGAAGAATCAATTCAATGCTATTTTTGGAGTATTAAGTTATTAACCAAAGATAAAAAAAAAAATCCCCTTCCTTGGTGAAGAACCAATTCAATTCTATTTTTGGAGTATTAAGTTATTAACCTAAGATAAAAAAATGTTTGTCTCTTAAATGATTGAAAAATGATATTTAGAATGTTATATAAAAGTTACATTTCACGTAGCGATATCTACCCTAACATAACTATAATATTCCAACTCCATTTTTTTATATATAAGTTACATTTCATGTACCTATAGAAGTTACATTTATGTGTTTTAGATAGATTTTACATTTTACATAGCTATATCCACCATGAGGTAACTAGAATATTCCAACTCCCTTTTTTTCACATTTTTCAACATTTTAAAGATTTGTCTATTTTAGTGTGATTTTGCCATTACATAGTTGATATTGTTTAATACATCTCCTATTTGCATCATTTTTAATTTTTAAGTGGGCTCCTGGGTAGGTTTTTGTTACTACCATATATCATGTTTTAAGTAGACGGTGTTTTATAATTCATCAAAGCAACTTTAGGAGCAACCTTGAATTTTATGCTTGTTTCCATTATACATCTAATATTTGCAACCTTTTCCACATGAATAATTCAATAGCCCACGCTGAACATGAAGTACCTCAAAAATTGAAGAATATTAGTTATTCTATTTCCAGAGGGGGATAGATCGAGAGAAGGAAATGACAAATATCATAAATGGCTTGTGTTGGGCTATATTTGATGAAATCCCATTAAAATTTACTCCTAAAGTAAATCAATTGATGAATTTGAAGCTTGAAGGTAGTGTTGAATAGGTGTTGCAAGGTACAATATAACACTATCTATCTACATGATTCTAATGCCATGAGATGGTGTCTCAATAACACTATTATCTAGTGATGGGTGCTAGATGTAGATAGCTTTCTCATGTCCTACAGGTAAATCATATCATTATATTTCTATGAAATCTCAAAATGTGTTCAAAGTTTGTCTAAGATAAGGAAATATGTATGTACTCTTGAATTTATCGATGTTTTAATAAGATCAAGAATAAAGTTGTGATTGAAAATAATTGGGATATACCATTTATGTTTACTTTACTACATGGAATTCTTGATTTTCTAGATCCCAACTAGTTAGGGTTGAATTTATTTTTGTTGTAATGAGATTAAGAATAAAGTTGTCATTTTAATCACTAAAATCAACCATGTAAGATTTATTCACTACATGAAATTGTTTATTTGTTAGAGCCCAACTTATTAGGATTATGAAGAGTCCTCTTTCATGACAATATTTATGAATGCTCTATTCTTTCTCAAAGAATAACATGTTAAAAAAAGGTGGAAAATAAATGAGATGCAAATGAATGGTTTCTGTTTTAAAATGTGTGGATGGAGTATAAAATCATTTTCAGTTGTGTTCAAATATTTTGGATCACCCACTAAAGTGCTTCATTTTCCTCCTAGTTAACTTCTTTTCTACTATCCCAATGCTTCGAGAAGTCCTTCTCCAAAGTCATCTCTTAAAAATCTTATAGGGGAATTGATTACTTGATTGGAACCCACGGATTACAATTTGATTAGCAGCAAGGGATGAGAAAGCTTCATATTCTTCAATATATTCCATAAGTTAAAATCATATCAAATGATTCCTTTTCTATTTAATTGATACGACAATCACTCGAGCATTTGTTAGGATTTTGAGATCTTTTTCAATGAATTTTGTTTGCTAAAAGTTATGTTATCAATTAAAGTAACTAAATAAAAGGTGAAAATGATGCAATGGAAGGATTTTATGTTTTAGTGCCTAAGAATTCCTTGCTAATGTGAAGGGCTTGGTATTTTCTTGACTCAAGATTAGTTGCATTTTTCTTCCTAGCATTTCTTTTAATTTCATTTTTCTTGTGTTTATATTGTTATCCTAGAAGTTGGTGATCTACTATGTGTGTAATAGGAAGTATTAACTACTGAGCACTATCAAAGGTGATATTGATGGATGACTAAATCTAAATGTCCCTACTTGATACTTTAGTATTATATGATCTTGTAAACAAATTATTTATCAATATTAAAGGGAAGATGATTAACGTGCAGTGTTTCTTGGCCTGTCATATAATTATTGCATTTTGGCCCCCAATAATATATTTGAGGCTACATTTTGGTTGTTACTTGTCGAGCTTCCCTTTTGGCTCAGAACAACATTGAGGATAAATGCCCATTGCATTGCTATTGGACATCATCAAAGAGGAATTCACCAAAAGAAGTAGAGGACATGGGAGCAATTGGTACAATGAGTGGATAACTGCTAGAGAAACACCGAGGCACCACAATTTCTTGTGTATTCATATTCACTCGAAATTAACTAGTCACAAAAAGTAGATTTTTTCCCAAATATTTTCATGTGTACAAAGCACTAAAAATGCAATTTCAGACTAATTATTCAAAGTAATAATTCTCTGATAGTCATAATTTATAATTAAATAGTATAATAAGATTAATATTATAGGACACAACTATAGGGTCTGAATGTGAGGGGAATTGTGACAATATATATACCCTTCTAATTTTATTAAACAAATATCTCTCAGAGTGTGATACCCGTCCAACGAAATGTACTCCCAGACGCCATTGTGGGATTGAAATTTTTTCTTTCAGTGGACAAGTGGTGATATATTTTCTCAGGCCTTAGTGTTCTACTTCCTTAAGGAATTGACACTACTGACAACTAGCACTTTCATTCAACCAAGTGAGGTAGCCATCTTGGAAAGTTGAATCATTTTGTCTCCACAATCCAATATGATGTTGGATCAATCTCATGATCCTAAGCACATAGGTCATAATAGTGAGGAGATTTTAGTGTGGGAAAAATAATATCCACATTTAAGGAACATGACACTTTTACAACAAAAAATAAGGATATATTTACACTAATCTTTTTTTTCCATTTGTTTCCACAAGTTATCTATTGCCTGATATTTTTAACATGTAACTTAGTTGGTATGATTGGGCCTAACATTTTTTTGAAAGTTGAATACTACAGTCCTAAGTTGTTATTTTCTATGGTGAATTTTTATTTACTTGGTTTATACAGGTCATCTAGCTGCATAGTGGTCACTATCAAATGTTGAGGTATATGTCATATAAATATTTTATAGTCTACTTTATTTTATATTCAAATATTTATCATCTTCCATGTCTTATACTCTGAATTATATCTTCTTTCATTTTCATGAGAGGAACTCATTATTGATGGCTAGAAACAACAATTGAAGAAAGAGGAGAATACTAACACTCCAGTTACAAATGCAAAAATGAGAGAGAGAAGAGAATTTCTCTAGTGATACCCTTAGAGCCAATTTCATGCATAAGACACATGGTCAAGCCTTCAAAGTTGCTGAATTCACTTGCAATGTTTTGAAATGACGAAACAATATTTCATGTGTAAATTGTAGCCCAACCGATACTAAGATGGAAACTCATATTGTAATACTTGATATTTTATATAATAAAATTTATATGGTTCAAATTATTTTTATTTTCACATGATATTATTTAGTCTTGTAATTAACATATGTAACTTTGCGTTATCATATTAGATAAATATGCA